>PVHY01004600.1:0-92334 GCA_004024945.1 Uropsilus gracilis
GTTTTCAAAATTTTTTTTTTTTTTTTTTTTTTTTTTTTGAGACTAGGTCTCACTATTTTTTTGCCTGTGGAACCCCAAGCTCACGTTGCCTGGGGTACCACAGACTCAAGTAATCCCCAGCCTCAGCTTCCCAGGTAGCTGGGAGTACAGGCGCACACCACCACATCTAGCTATTTTTTTGGAACTAGGTCTTTCTATGTTGCCCCTGGCGGTACTCGAACAGTGATCCCAGTCACAGCGGCGACTCCATAGGCTGTTGCTTAGAGGCACATGCCACAGTGCCAGGCTGATTTTCAACTTTCATTGAAAATATCGCTTTAATTTGTACCAAAATATTTTGCCTGGTAGGTATTCTCTGGAATATCAACTGATAATCAAGTTTTCTGGATATTCAATTAGTTTGGAAGAGAAAATAAAACACCTCTTAAGGTTGGCAAAATACCGCATTTCCTCCCTCCCCCCCTTCTGTGTCTGTATGAGAAGAGATGGATTTATACTTTGAGATGCTAGACACTATCACCCTTTGAAAATATTTTTCAACATCTGTTCTAGATCTGATATGCAGATTTCTTAAAATAATCCTGTCACTTAGAAAACTTAAGAAATATTGACATGAAAAAATCAAACATATCTTATATAAATTTGATGTGTCCCTTGTACTTAATACTACTGACCGGTTGTGATTATTGTCTTTGTTGCATAAAGGTTTTTCACAGGGAACGTGTTTCTGGAAAGTTCCATTTTTCCTTGTCATTGTGAAAGGAACTGTGTCTTCATACTGCCCCCTAGTGACCCTTTAAGATGAAGTTGGGGGAGGGGACAATTACGGGAGGGGAAAGACTGCATTGTTTATTAATGAAACACTCACTAATTTAATTTGAAACTCTCTCCAGTGAGTCTAAAATAATATTTTAGAACATTATTAAAATATTTTGATTGGGAAAGAATTTAGTCATGATGTTTTTAAAGAGATAAAATGCTGCTGCAGAATGTGTTACTTTATGCTTGGGTTTTGGCATCCCTTTTTAAGGTGCAGTGATTTCAAATGCTTTGGCACATTTTTTTGTTCTAGTGTCTGAATATGTGCTGGTCTATATAACTAAATAAGATAACTAGAATACACTCGAACAATATAAATTAATCTCATTGTTACTGTGGTTACTCTAGAACCGGTTTTGGGCTGTTTTCTTTAGATAATAGAAAAAATTAATTTACTGTTCTTATTTTTATCACTTTTTTGTAAGATGTTTCATCCTCTAATCAGAATGTTCACAGCATGAGCATCCTGCAAGATAACCTGGTAGTCCCAAAATCTTTAAATAATTACAAAGTTTTTAGTAATTTCACTTATGTATTAAGGCTATGAAGTATAACACTTCATAGAATTCATTGAAAGTGTTGTTTACTATTTTAAAGGGCCTGTGAAATTAGTAGATAAAAAATATGGAAAGAGTATTCATGGTAAAATTAAGAAATATTCTTGCAGTATTTCCACCCAAGTTTACTGAGTAGATATATTACATTTCTATTTGTTAAGAGCCTTAGTTCCTTCTTTCCCTGATGGAATGTTGCTGTTATAAACAAAGGTTTTACTGGACAGGAAAACATCATAGTGAATTTGAAGAACTACATAGAGAAATAAACACAGATTTTACTGAATTGGAAAAATATCATAGTGGATTTGAAGAATTAGATAAACAATAGAATGAATTTTGCAATTAAACAAGTTGATTCTTCATCTCAATTTTATGCTCATGGATAGTTAGTCTGCCTTCACAAAACAGTTTAATTCTACTAGTTACCAATTTGTGAGACCAGGTGAATATGAATGGGCTGTCACAACTGTAACAAAAACAAATACTGAAAGTGTGTCTCAAAGCTTGTTGATATAATATCAACAGCAGGGTTTCACATACTCACAAATGCTTCTTTCAGGCTTTTATTTTTTGCTATGGGATGCAACATTTCATGCATTTGTTCTCATGGCTGCAATTTACTTTCATGATGGTGTTAATTGAACTCTTCATTTTAAAGACATTCCTGAAATTAATTTCAGTTCTTTCCCTTGCAAATAACAAGCTCCTTTAAATAATATTTCCTAAAAAGAATAAAATTCTCCTGGATATTTTCATTACCCTGGAGTTCATCCAGAATTCGGGGCAACTATCCCAGGATTCTATAGCCGTGCAGCAGCCGTGGGTAGTAGATATTTTAGACTCAGAAAGGGATCGATTTCATGAGGACACTTGACTTCTTTCATCATTACCTCTGTTGAAAAAGTGACTGGAACGAGAGTCAGAAGTCCTGTTCCCAGGACCCCAAATCCTGCTGTAGTCACCAGCCTGTTATCATAATGGATAGGCCCTCAGCCTCACACACCTGCATGGAATCACCAGGAGTCTGAGAGACTCAAACTCACCAGCCCTGAGTGGGCCGACTGCACCTCCCTGACCACCTGCAGGGCATCTGCAGGTCCTGCGACTTGCCTTCCTTGGCATGACAGGCCTCATGGAAACATGAAAAGCCACGCTGGTGGGAATTGTCATAATCACTGTTAACAAACAAGGTTCTGGTTGCCAATGTTGCCATCTGCTCCGCCAAGCTCCGTCCTACCCACCATGCGGGCTCCGTTAAACAATTTTGTGTCCTGCCCGAGGTCACCCTTCATTCATAGCACCAGCTTTGCAGATGAGTTAATGTGATCCCCAGACTGCAGCAAGGACCAAAGTCACAGCTGCAACCGACATGACATGAAGATTGCTGAGAGGTTGTCTGCAGGGCAAACTTGCATTTCCTAAGCTCCACATAAAAAGTACTTCCCCAGATAATTAGAGAAGCAGGGGAGGTGGGAGAGAACTGGTTCAAGAGCAGCTATAGTGAGAAAAGTGGAGATGCCCCTTCTGCTGGGACCTACCCACTTGCCAACCTACAGCTGAGCTGAGCCGTCACCCCTGATCAGCACCTGCAGAGATGTTCTTCTCACTCCCTTGAAGCTGATTCAAGTCAATTAAAACATACTCGACCCTTGAACAGTGCAGGGGTTAGAAGTGCCAACCTCTTCCTCCTTTCATGCAGTCAAAAAACAAACCCAAGTGTAGCTTTTGACTACTAATAGCCTGCCTTCACTGGAGGTGTCAGTGATGAACTGGGAGGCTAGTGATGGACAAAAAATGGCTTAGTTGAGGAGGCATGGTTGAGAAGGTTTGGAAGGCAAATGAGTTCCTTAGGTGAAGTTATGGAAAAGGATGAGTGTTTAGGGCAAGAGCAACATGGGTGCAGGACACACACACAGATAGGGTCATATTTTCAGTAAGTTGTAAATAGACAATACTTGGTTGAATTTCTGCTTACTATATTCTAAGGCCAGGCACGGTGGCTCATGCCTGTAAACAGTAGCCTAGGAAGTTGTAGCCGGGGCCAGGGATCGTGGTTTGAGTCCCTCCACGAGCACGTAACGAGACCTAGTTCCCCCAAAATAGCTGGATGTGGTGGTGCGACTGTAATCCCAGCTAACTGGGAAGCTGAGGCTGGTGATTGCTTGAGTCTGTGGTACCCCGGGCAACGAGAGCCTGCGGTTCCACAGGCAAAAGCAGCAAGACCTAGTCTCAAAAAAAAAAAAAAAAAAAAAAAAAAAAAAAAAAAAAAAAAAAAAAAAAAAAAAAAAAAACCAACAAAAAAACACACAAAAAACCCAATATATTCTTAGTGCCCAAGCTATCGGTGCTTTTTCACTGTGGGGTTAGGGGAACAACATACGGAAATTGTGTTGAATTCCTTCCCATACAAGTTATATGAAATTATTTCAAGTTTGTTTCTAATCTCTGTGAAATTCGCACTGAAACATTTTTTTAGAAGACAAAATAAAACATGTAGGTTTAGCAAAGGTCTGCTCTGAGATCATGTGAAATAGAGCCTTCCTCATTTTTGGGGTGAACACATGCTTCCTTGCGGAAGAGATATATGTACCGAACCTTGAAAGCTGAATGGAAATTTTCCTAGGAGAGATGTCAGGAAGTGGGAACAGCATGTGGGATGCACTGAAGTGAGAGCGTAGTCACCACCGAGGTCTCTGCACTGAAAGACAGGAAGCTAGGGGGCTAGTGGCACTGGTGGGGCTGGCAACGGAGGCAGAGTCAGCTCACTTGGGGCCTTGCAGATCATGTGAAAACTGGGGGGCTTGTCCTGGGACATGGGGAAACATAATGGTTTCAAGTAGTAGGTTAAATGAGTGTATTTATTATTTTTAGAGCTCATTTTCATTTTAAATGGAGTAAGGAATAAAGAAGGAATTGAGAGACCTGGTAGAATAGTATGTCAATCCACAAGAGAAGATATTTCTTTTAATTTGGGGGGCGAAATGGAGATGGAGAAAAGAGATATTTTAGAAACATGGAGCAGGAAAACAGGACTTGGTAATAAACTGGATACACAAGATATGTCAGACTTCACTTCTATTTACATATGTCAAATGGGATAAACATTTGACATGTTTTTGTACTGTCCCTTATTTGGTTTTTAGAGATTTTTTTTCAATTTATATTTTAAATTTTTGCTTCATCTAATTCCAACTGGATGGAGGCTAATAATAGTAAATAACAAAATATTTTCAGCTTATTGTGATGACATTCCCTCTATTTCTGCATTTTGTAACAAAGTGGTTTGACTTCTGTCCCATTCATTATTCAATGCTGCATTATCCAGGAAATACAAATGTTTTTAAAAATCTGATGAACATTAGCTTGTGTTTATATCAGATACAAGGAGAAATAAAATAGCAAGTCTTGAGTTTGAGAGAAAATTAATGCAATTCTTTGAAAAAATGCAAATTATATGCTCTAATTCTATAAATTAAATTAGTTTTTTTAAAACTATGAACAATAGTTTGATTTTTTGCACTACAATAATTTAGCCTCATTTATGCTCCTTACACTTGTTTTTTTGTTTTTTTTTTTTTGAGACTAGGTCTCGCTATTTTTGCCCATGGAACTTCAGGCTCTCGTTGCCCGGAGTACCACAGACTCAAGCAATCCCCAGCCTCAGCTTCCCATGTAGCTGGGATTACAGGCGTGCACCACCAAACCCAGCTATTTTTTTGGAACTAGGTCTCGCTACGGGCCACAGGCGGAACTCGATCCCTAACCCCGGCTGCTTCATAGGTTGAAGCTTACAGGCACGAGCCACCGTGCCTGGCCCAATGCTCCTTACACATGAGCAGAGCTGTGCATGGGAAGCCAGAGACAGATGTGTGTATCTGCTAGTTGTGCTCCCAAGCTGGGCACTAGGGATTATCTTTTGATGTTGGCCATTACATTCAATTTAGTAAAAGCTATACTCCACTCTGTACTAGAAACTTTGGCTTTTTAAAAATCTACTTTTTAAAAAGTAATTCCCTTGACTGCCTCCATAAAGAACAAAGAGCAGAGGAAGAGAAGAGTAAACCCAGGCCAGATATGCCATCATACAGAAGGGAGGACACAGAGCCCCAGCAGAATGCCCTGTGCAGAAATACACCTGATGAAAATTCCTGCACCCACAAGAACTATTTTTTTAAGTAAAATAGAAAAGCTCAAATGAAGGAGTTTTTTTTGTGCTACACACTCAAATTTTCCAAAAACTCTTTTGATTCATAAAAGCACAAATACTCTGGTGCTTGCTGGTATGCATTTACTCAAAACACTCTTGTCATCCATGCCCTTGGAATACCTTCATTGTGCACTCTTTCCTTACTGTCCAAGACATCTTACAAATGAACACTGTCAACAGAGAAAAAAAAAGTAATAAAAGAATTGTCATTTTAGCCAAGGCATTGTTTATAATAATAAACTCTACCATGTGTTTGCTTTAAGGAATTGATTGCATTTAATGCTTGAGTATCAGTTGTAGGAAACAGATTTTTTGGTAAGGTTTAATTACTTTGTAACTAGAAGATATATGTATTTAATTTAATTTCTTGCTAGCAGGTCTTTTAAAACTCAATACATCAACTCCAAAACATTCGAGAATTTCTAATAAACTGCTATGGTAGAATCTCCAAATATTTCCTTATTCATAAAATCAATTTACCTTCATATCACTTTATAATGTAAGCAAAATGAAAAATGAAATTATCTTGAGTGTTTACTTTATCTACCAGGAAAGGAAATATAATGTTGGCTCTCAGTTTATATCATATTGTGATACAGGATCTTCCTCCAATTATTTTTATATAAAATGATTTTGAAAATTCTCTCATACCTGACATTCTCCCAGATTCCTTTTAAATCACTAACCACTCAATTCTGGGCCCATCATATTGTACATTAATGTACTTCTAAAATTATATTTATATACTCATTTATTATAAGGTTAGTCATATGTTCCAAGGTATTTTCATTTCTCCTTCATGGGCACAGAACTGTTGCAGAAGCTGATGGTATTGATCCACTAATAAACATCCTGTCCAGTAGAAGACACGGAGCCATCGCCAATGCTATCACAGCCTTAACCAACATGGCCATGCAGGAGCCTCTGCGTGTGACCATACAGAGCCGGGGCATCATGCAGGCCCTCCTCCGTCCTCTGCGTTCTGCCAACACCATTGTGCAGAGCAAGGCGGCTCTGGCTGTTGCTGCCACTGCCTGTGACTTCGAGGCCCGGAGAGAGGTGAGAGTTCTAGAAACATATATTCTCTCATTTTCCCACTTCGCACTTATTTGTAGAGTGATCTGAAACAGTTCCCAGTGCTTGAACCAACAATCTTTTAAGTCCTTCACAATGGGGGCAACTTTTGCAAAATCTACTGGTATTATCTGGCCAATAAGGAGAACATACCTTACAATCCTGCAATCCAGCAAGCCTCTGTGCTCAGAAAGCATTGTTTATAATTTCTACATGCCTGGAAACAACCAATTGTCCACTGGATCAAAGGATGGATAAATAAATTGTGTTTAAGCAGAAGTGGCCAGTGGTAGATCAGGGATGAGAGACTACATCTTCCTGCATCCTGAGTTCTCAGATGTTGCAATCTGCTCAGAAAACTAACATAGTTTTTTTCTCTTCTCTTAGTTATCTATAGTTATCTATTCTGTCCCACTTCTTTGTTCCCACTGGCTTAGTATACTTGTATTTATCTTTTGAGATAGTCAGGTAGTCACCAAATATTTATTTACCAAATACTACGTGACAGGAGCAACTCTAGGCATTGAGCAGACAGTGTTCATCAAGTGACTTGGGTCATGCAGCATGCAGAGTGATCCTTATGTCTGGAGCTGATTCTTCTACTCCCTGTCATCTTGTACTCCCCACACTGCCTTGAATTTTCAAACAGGTAGATCTCATCACATCATTGCACAACCCCCGACTATGCCACTGCCTCAAGATCAATATTAAACAGACTGCTACTCAATGGCCCTTACCTACCTCCAAGAGCCCAGAGTTTCTTAAGTGAACTCTACAGTCCAGAAATACCATAGTGTTTGTATATCTGCCAGTGTGGTCTCTTCTTTCATCCATACCTCATTGATTTCTTGGCTTGAAACGCTAGTCTCATGTGAGTTCATCTGATAAACTGTTTCTTCTTGAAAACCCAGCTCAGTCTTCCTGTTTTCTGTTCTTCTGAGGCTTTTCTTCAGCCCTCAAATTGGCTGCATCCTGCTCTCTACCTACCTTCTGTGTCCTTTTTTTTTCCTTTTGCATTATGTGGTCTTTGAAAAGCTACAATCTACTCAGGTTATGGGGAAAGGCACTAAGTTTTATCTTCTATGTCCAGGTCATGAGTATATAACTTGCATGTAGAGCTTGCATGGTTAATGTTTATTAAATGGATTAGTGAATGAAGTGAATGGAAGAACCATTAGATCTTTACCAAAAGAACATATTGAGTTAGACTGCTATCTGTATTATACTCTCAAATAAAGATGTTCTGAAATTTGGCTCGCTAAGCTAAGATGCTTCAAGTCAACTCTTTTTTTTTAAACATCAAATAATTTATTTAAATATAAATTTCACATCTTTGTAGTTCCTGGGATTCACCCCCCCCATCATTCTCTCTGTCCCTCCTCCCCCATCTGGAGTTGTGTACTTCAATTTGATTGTTAGCTTTTTTTGTTGTTGTTGTTTGTTTTTGACTTTTCTTCACAGTTTTTTGTTTATCTTTCCCAAGTCCATATAATAGTGAAACCATTTGGTGTCTGTCTTTATCTTTTTGACTTGTTTCTGCTAATATGATTTCTTCTAGGTGTGTCCATGTTATCATAAATTCATCTAATTTGTTATTCTTAATAACAAATAAGTAATATTCCATTGTGTATATATACCACATTTTTTTCATCCATTCATCTGTTTTGGGACATTTGAGTTGTTTCCATGTCATTGTAATTATAAATAGTGCTGTAATAAACATGCGGGTATAGGTATCCCTTTGTACCCATACTGAGGTCTCCTTTGGGTAAATTCCCAGAAGAGCGATTGCTGGGTCAAAAGGTAGTTCCATTTTCATTAGTTTGAGGGTCCTCCACACTGTTTTCCATAGTGGCTGGACCAGTTTACATTCCCACCAAGCAGTGCAAATCAACTCTTTTAAACTGCCCAAGTTACGTATGCAATGTTTGCTTCCTGTCAGAGTATCTATGTTTGAAAAAGAATGAAAGCTATAATGTCCCACAAGAGCTCTTGTTTTCAGATATTTCATCTGTCACAACCAGCAGAATATTCTTTTTGTCCTGCAGGCCCAGAAAATTTTAGACAGGGAGACGTTTGTCCATCTTTTTTTGTTTTTTGATTGGAATAACTTCAATAATGTAGTCACAGCAGTTAATTGGGGAACATTACTCTGATTGTCACAGGGTCAAATAAATGCCCAGTACAGAGGGCAAAGCACACACACACACACACACACACACACACACACACACACACACTTCATATTTGCAAGCAGTGAAAAGATAAGGTCTTTGCCCAGTTCTAGCCCTATGTGAAGGGTAGGGGCAGAGGGGAAAGTTTTCCCTATACTTCTAAGCTCTTTACAGATGTAAAGAATGAAAGAATGTAAAGAATGGTCTCTATTTATAATGCATCTATTTGTAATCAAAATAACATCAGACAGATAAGTAGAAGAACAAATTACATATATATGGAGAACCTATATGGATATAAATTCTTAAATAAATGAGACAAACTATGGGTTTTTATCCTGAGAGGAGTGAGGTAGATGCCTGGTTCTTCAAGGAGAGAGGAAGGGGTCTCATAAGATAAGAAATAGATGCTGTGTAATAATGTTTTCATTGCCTTGTAAATTAGTTTATCTGACAGAAAAGTTATTTCTAGCGATAAATCAAAATCTGAGAAATATCACTATTTTCATTCTTCTATGTAGTAATAGTTTCCCTTGAGTGCACTTGACCTTGATTGACGTTACTTGAAAATAAGCCACAGACCAAGGTGACATGTCTTAGAAACTGTGTTGTGAACATCTTGGGGACACCTATCTTACATAGCTCACAGTTACTTCAGTTTATTCTACAGTGGCCTCTTCTTGACTGTCTTTTTCTTTTCTTTTTCTCTTCTTTTGAGACTAGGTCTCGCTATTTTTGCCTGGGGAATCACAGGCTCATGTTACCCGGGGTACCACAGACTCAAGCGATCCCCAGCCTCAGCTTCCCAGATAGCTGGGATTACAGACACGTGCCACCACACCCAGCTATTTTTTTTGAGACCAGGTCTCACTACGTTGCCCCGAGAGGGACTCGAACCACAAGCCCCAGTCCCGGGCGCATAGGCTGAATCTTACAGGCACGTGTCACCGTGCTGGGCTCTCTTCTTGACTTTCACAAAAACTGAGTTCCTTTCTGTAGAGGTTAAAATAGATTCCTCCCCCCAACCTGAGTTTAGTAAATCTAAATAGGCACACATCCTACAATATGCCTACAAAGTTAAAGACTTTTACCAATCAAATAATGAGATATTTTATGGCACAAGCGTTAACATTCTATACTCGTAATGCACAGCATTTCGGTATCTAATTTCAGTTGAGAAACTTAGGGGGCCTGGAACCCCTGGTAGAACTCCTGCGCTCCAAGAATAATGAGGTCCGAAAGCACGCGAGCTGGGCTGTGATGGTCTGTGCCAGCGATGAAGTGATGGCCACTGAATTTTTCCAACTTGGGTGAGTGGCTGCTGTGTCGTTTCTGGCCCAGGTAAAAAGCAGACAATGATTCAGAGTCACAGAAAGTCAGAAAGTGTCTACTCCCTCTCTAAAGCACAAAATTCTTCCCTCTGGGACTGCATAGGGAGAGAGGTGCCCGTGCATTCCCCCTCCCTCAGAGTTAAGCTGCCACCTTCACAGAATCATCTTCAATATTTCCTTTTGCCTTTCTTCATTTTAAAATTCATTTTTATTTAAAAATTTTTTATTTAAAAATATTGAAGTAAGTGGGTTTGTAATATTCTGTAGCTGATTGTGTACAGGGTGTTATGGTCACCAATCAAAGACCAGTTTCCATCCCCCAGCACACTATTGACCCTTTACCAGTTTTACCCACCCCTGAACATTTTTCACCTTGATAAATGTTTCTCCTGCACCTTCTCTGCTGTTGCTAAACACAATTCTGTTTGTGTCTCAACTTTCAAAGCTAAAATAGAATGATGGTAAATGACAAATGTCTCCATTTCCTCTCCCCTCCCCAAACTGTTTAGTCAGAATTTCATCAGCATTTAACCACCGCACCAAATTTCTTCTTCCCAATAGTAGAAGAATCAGCTGCCTCTAGCATGTCAGGAAAAAGGATTTTAAGTTTCCACAGACAGGTTAACTATTTCTAATCATTTTTATTCTTTGTATATATTGTTTGTTTAGCTGAAAAAGTTGGGATCTAATACTAAATATATAAATTAAAAAAAAGAACTTTGTTTCTCCTGAAAATATCCTTTTAACTGTTTAATATTTGTCACTATGGGGCATTTTTTCCTAAAAAAGGACTGACTTGTTTTCATAATCTCTATCAGTGTGACTTTATCTAAAAAAGTTCAGGGGTGGTTTTAATACTTCTATCTCAAATTAAAAACAAAACAAAACTTCCATTTCAGTTCTTCATTGAGAATTTTAGCCATGCTTAATATTGGATTGCTTGTATAAAACAAATAATGCTTTTTTCTTTCATTGACAGAACATTAGATATCCTTGAAGATATCAATCTTTCAGTAACTAGACAAAATAAATTCAGTGAGGCAGCTTATAACAAATTACTCAACAACAACCTGCCTCTGAAATATAGCCAGACTGGCTATTTGTCATCAAATAACATAATTAGTGATGGATTCTACGATTACGGTCGGGTAAGTGGCAGCACTAAATTATATTTTAGTGTGTATAATAATTTCTTCTTTGATCATGATGCAACTGAATTGCAATTTTATAACCAACTAACATAATTTATGTTTTTTAAACAGGAATTTTATAGAACTTTATCCTTTGTCTGGCTATAGCAGTTTACTTCTGTATACAGTTTAAACTGGAATCTGAATACTTAGATCAGCTTACCAATTTTACTCTTAAGTTTCAGAGAAATTAAAAAAGGGGCAATTCAGTGTTAGGGTTCTATTACATTTCCAGTGTAGTGACTAGGATAGAAGGATAAGTTTTTCATTTTATCAATTATTGTCTGAGTGAAATTAACCAAATTATAGTATTGGATTTAAAAATATAATGTAGAAGAATATTATTTTGCTTAGATGAATTTCCAATTATGATTTTTTTTTTTTGAGACTAAGTCTCATTTTTGTTGCCTGGAGAACCATAAGCTCATGTTGTCCAGGACTAAAGCAATCCCCAGCCTCAGCCTCCGAGGTAGCTAGAATTACAGGCATGCACCACCACGCCCAGTTATTTTTTTAAGACTAGCTCTCGCTATGTTGCCCCAGATGAATCTCAAACCTATGGACTCAAGCGATTCCTAACCCTGGCCTCACTTCATAGACTGTGATTAAAGGCATGCATCACTGTGCTCGGCCTCAATTATGATTTTAAAAACATGCAGTGTAATTCAGTATTAACACCAAGAAATAGGAAGCTTAAAATTAGAATTTTGAGACCTTTTCCACAGTGCTATTAAAGATAGCATTTTTCACTTCTTCTAGAAACCAAAAGCAGTAAAGAGAATTGGGGGAAAAATTTAAATTCACAATTCCCACTTTAGACAATCCTACAGTCTTAAAAAAAAAGGATTACTAAAATTTCTATGATCAAGGAGAAACTGCAGGGGGAAAGGACGAACAGGAAAAATACCTGAAAAGAACAAAAGGAGGAATGGAAGATATCAGCAGGATCCAAAATACCTACAGTTAACTTTTAAATATGGGAGTTAGGTATGCTCACTGCCATGCTTGGTGAAAAATTTATTTATGACTTAATGTTCCATGTCTATGGACTCTGAGTGGATAGATTTAGTCAGCCATTATTGGGGTTGGTTGAATCCAGGAATAATAAACCCTAATTGCAGAATCCAATGCAAGGGGAAAAAAAAGATGCCTGGATCTGCAATAGTTCAAACCTGTGCTGTTCAAGGATCAGCTGTACTTCCTGAGATGATGGGAAAACTCATAGGTAGAAAATTTATATGCTTCATTTGTCAGGTAAAATAGGACCTGAGGAAAGATGTGAGTAAGGATGGCAACAGAAACCAGGAATAATTTGGTTCACAAAATAGGAAGAGATAGGACTATAAAAAAATATGTGTACCTCAAGTCATATTTTTAAGAAAAACTCTACCGTGGCAATAGAATCAGGATGACATTGAACAATGAAAACTGCTACGTTATTGAACCAGGCATCCTGCCCAATAGGCATAAAAGCCAATGTTATGGCACCAGATTTTGAAAAAGAGTGTTTTATTGACAGGTCCATTGGCAAAGAGACAAGAGGAAAACTTCAACTCTGCCTGCCCGGCCTGAAGCAGACCAGAGCTTTTTAAGAATTTTGATTGGAATTAGGAGCAGAAAGTATAGAGAATGGCAAATTATATTTAGTCAGTTCCAATTTAATCCATACGTGAAGATCTTGGTTCTTCCACTAGACTTTTCTCACTGTTGCACTCTTTATTTTTTAATTGATTCCATGAATTGTACTGCTGATGCACTTTATTCTATTCAGATCAAACTTCACTAGCTGAAAGGTCATCTAAGGGTAGGGTGTTATCCACTTTAGCTTGTCTAACTTTCAGTTTAACATTGCTGCATCTATGGGAAACAAGCCTTGAAAGGATTGTTACACAAGTTGGATCATGAAAGCTTTTTGTGAGGTCTAGGAGTATGAGGGAAAATAGACCCTGGGTTCAGCTAACCTAAAACTTCAGGACTGCCTTCTACTTTCCCTGATACTTTCTTTTCTATGTTCCTAGATCTAGTCACTATCATTATATCTGTGTAACATACATACCAGCTATTGAAAAATCATTGCACCAAGAAGTCTACCTTATTCAATGTTGAGTAATTTTTAAAGAAATAGCACAACATTAGTATACAGGATAGTATAAGAAAAATGAAGAAAAGATCAGAAGAACTGTCAAAAATGATGAATCAGAAAAAATTGTTGCCATATATTGTATAAAATTATGATGAAATCTGTCATTCACAGCTTTTAAAAATTTCATGAGATGATTTCCTTTATAGAAGAGAGTTCTTATTTTTTCATTTACTAAGTCATATTTTTAATATTGCAGATTTTGACAATTACAGTGAACAAAAAAGACAGACATCTCTGATCCCATGATACTAGTGAGAAGAAATACATGATAAATAATGAACCCCAGAAATAAATACACTATATTGCTGGGTTAAGATAAAAGCCATGGTGGAAGAAGTAGAACAAAAGCAAAGGGGTCTTTACAGTGAAGGAGTTGGTGGTTGTAATTTTAGACACTGTGGTCAGTTAGACCTCACTGAGAGGGTAAGATCTGAGAAAAATCCAAAGGAAATAAAATACCTAGGAGGAAGAGCTTTGAAGCAGAGGAAACAACTTGTGCCAACAACATAAGCAATAAACATGTTTGACATATTGAAGGAACAGCAAATTAAGTGTAGCTAGAACTAAATTAAACTAAGAGCAGAAGAATGGAAACTATATCAAAGAGTGAAAGAGAAATCAGACCATGCAAGTCTTGTAGAACTTTGGAAAGATTTGACCTTTACTCTAAATGAGTTGGAAACTAGGGCAGAGTTCTGGGCAGAATGTCATAATCTATCTTACTTTGAAAAGTTTAGGACAATTATATAGACTGAAAGAGGGATCTAGCTGTAACTTGATTAGAAAAAGACCTCAGAATGTGATCTGATCTAACCCTGTTCTTCAGGCTGGTAAAAGTGCCAGTATAGGACTGTTGTTAGATATCCTGGCCACAGTCAACGACTAATTATTTTTTAATAGATCATATCTTCTGCCTTTTGTAGATGGATTTACAAACTCAACTATTTTTAGATGTCAAGGTCGTAATTGTGATGTGAAACAACTGAGTATAATCAGTAGAGATTGTAGGAAACTGGAGGAATATATTCTGCTCAAAGACAAGTGTTCCAGACATTTTAAGCTCCTATTCTAATTTTGTGTTAATATATAAGCATGCACACATGTGTGTGTCAGTGTGTGTGTGTGTGTGTGTGTGTGTGTGAACAAAAGAGAGGGCATTATTAGACCTCAAACAATTGAGAAATTGTCAATAATTTTAACTATGCTTCATGCAAATATTACTTATAAATACTTAAATTACAGATAAATCATGGCACCAAGCTTTGGCCTTTGAAGGAACTCTGCCTACAAGAACAAAATAGTCGTCGTGCTATACTCTTAATTAACAGTAAAACTTCTGAGATGTAAGTCTTTGGAGGGAAGAAGAATATACAGAAGCACATAATTTTTGTTTGTCCATCATTGTATGAATAAAGATACCCATTTGGTTTCTCCTTTTCCCTGAATATAGCACCATCATGAAAGTAAACAACAGTCTGTAAATCTATGGTAAAGGCTATAGAATAATTGCCATCATGGTTACTCCTTTGATCCCATGTTACCAATTAATTTATATGTAATTCCGCAGTCAAGCATCTTAACCCCTGGCAACATGAAGTAAATGAAGAAAGTATTTATAGATCGGAACAAACTAAGATTAAGCATGTTTACCAATCTCCGGAACTATATGCAAGTGTACTGCCTAATGTATTTCTTAGTAAAATAAGAAGGAAATAATTAAGCTTACAAAACTTCAACACCATTCTTTAAGATGGTCATATGCAGAGTAACAGGGGTGAGAAAAAGATGGAAAGGGAGCACAATAATCTCTAAGGATGGACTGTGTGTACTTTGGTGGTAGATGTGGTATTAACACTGGAAGGGGAAGTGTTTATACTTCTAAAACACAAATAATGATGTAAATCAACATTCCATCAATAAATAAAATAAAAGCCAGAAAATGATTATGCTCAAAACTTCAAAAAAGAAAAAGTATTATAACTGTCTATAACAACTAATTCAAGTAACTGGCGATCTACATTTTACCATATTACAAATATTATAGGATTGTGAGTAGAAAACCAGCAGACCCAGACTTCTGATTTCTAAATTAAATATATACTCAAGACTAGATAGTCTGTAAAATTATTCCCTTGAGTTTATACATTTTAGTCAATTTCACCCCAAAAACATTTTGTGGACCTTCCTATCATCCTGTCTACTACATTTTCACTCTCATACTCCTTCTTTTTCCACAGCAACTATTCTCACAAGTAGCCTTACAGCACTATAACTGCAGGTTAATAGACCCCAGGATAGTTCCCAAACATTCCCACCTCCTAACTGATGTAGTCCTGTCCCACACTGAGTAGGACTGGTTTGTGAAACCAACAGGAAATTACAGTGAGATTTCCAAGTTTAGATCATAAGAGACATTTCAGTGCCCAGCCTTGTCTTTCTCATGGTTATTGCCAAGGGAAAGCTAGCACCATGTTGTAAAGAAACTCAGTGTTCCTTGTGTAGACACACAAAGTTGCAAACTGAAGCCTTCTGACTAAAGATATAAGCAAACCCCAAAACCTCAAAAATAATAAAATAAAATGTCATATGTGCCTTTATATTGTATTATATACTTTATAAATATTTTATTAAAATGTTTCTTTTTTTTTAAGTCAGAAAGCTTTATATTTTTGTCTTTCCTTAACCTTTCCTCTATGCTTCAAAATACATTACTGTTAAAAAATAAGTTCTAAACATGATATAAAGATCTTTTGTAGAAAAAAGTTAATAGTGATAAACTAGTCTAATTGGACATAATTTGAAAAATATGAAATTTTAGTTCTCCACCTCCATCTAGTCGTTGGATATGGATGAAGTATTTTTTTTATCACCTTTAAGGAGCACAAGTAAAGTCCATATAAAAGAAAGAAATTTTGTCTACTCTAATAATTCTTACCTTAGATTTGGTAACAAAAAAATTAGGTTTTAGGTGATGGTGGCTTATTCTTCTTATTCTAATTTCATAATTTCACAAATACTTTAAAAATTGCTTTGTAAAAGACCATTGAATCTCCCTGGCTCCACAGGGAGCCAGGACACCTGGTTTCACCTTCTGTCTGCTGTGAACCTACAGTGAGACTCTGACAACATGGCTTAGTAGCAGGGAGCACATTTAGTTACCTTGTCTGCTTCATAATCGGTGAAAGGAACCAAAGCATTTAATGAAAGTGAAAATACCTTATATATTATATAAAGTCTTATAAACATAAAATAGTATTTTTTCTCATGTAATTGAACTTGGCTGTGTTTTCTCTTTCAAATGATAAGGAGAAATAATTATTTAAGTGCTGGATTTGGATCTCCCGTAGAAGAGAGATCAGAACCTACCTCTGGAAGAAGTACTGCTCTTAGCAAAAGTGCCATCAAAGAAAGAGGGTTAAGGTATGAAATGTGTTAATTTACCCTTGTAATTAAAATCACATTGAATGTTAATTATGCAACAAGGTGAAAGGATGGGTCACCTTTTAAATAGGAAGCTTTCCTTATGCAATCAGTGTGTGAAATTAGGATTCATAAGGTATCTTAAAATAGTAACTTTATTTTTGTCTCCCTCATTCTCTTCCATCAGTTGAGTAGTGATTCAAATTCTGACCTGCACTAATGTTCCAGTCACTCGTTCTCAGAATCTTCAAATATCTTTCTCATGTATCTTGCCAATATCTTTACTCAGTGGGAGAAAGAGGGTAAAGTGTGTTTACCCCACATTACCAAGAATGAGAACCCATGTCATTGTTTCTGTTCAACTCATTAATGAATGAGAGAATCAGTGAGATATTAATACTGATTCAGAGAACATTTGAGGAACCTAGATATTTATATTCAATTCAATTAAGAAATGCTAGAAAAAGACTTCTGATTTTCATTAAAAAATGGTTAGCATCCTACAGACTGTCACCTTTGGGTAGCGTCTTTTCCCAAAAGATTTGTATCTCTGCTAAACAGAAATCTCTGTGTTAACTAGTAACTTCTCTAAATCAGGAAATTTTTATTAGTATGATCTTGTAATTAAATAATATCTTTATTGTTTACAGTACATTCCATTTTTTCTATATACGGAGCAAAGTATATTTGCCAACATAAACATCAGAAGAGTATTTGCCTTTACAAATTAGTCAGAAGTAATTGTGTGCCATTCTTATTTGCCTTTGAAATTTTTCATATTTTTGATCATTTTTCTTCAAAATTGTGATACATATTTTTCTTACAGAAGGTCTCAACCAAAGCCAGACATAAATTCCCTGGAAAGGTAATCTATTTATTTTTCAATTCAATGCTACTGTGTATCAGTTATAGCAATTATGCAGAAAACCAGTATATGATTTTTATAATATATAATAATCATGTAGCCATCTTGAAAATTAATCTCCCCTGTATAATTAAGTATAAGACTCTATCATTGTCATTTGAAACAGAAAACTATATGATTATTGACCTGTAAAATACTGTATTGCTTTAATGCTCTTGAGATTAACTCACAGCACATTTAAAGTTTGTTTATTTTTGTGATTTTAATTGCTTCTGTTTACTCTCAAAGGAAAATCAGAGGAGAAAGAGAAGAAGAAAAATTGACTGGTGAAGGAAGCCCTGAAAAAGAATGGCACCCTCCCTGTGACCCTGACTTCTCTGTCTATGTGCATGAAGTGACCAAATCAATACTTCCCATAACCAGTATTAAGGAACAGATTGAGACGCTCGCAAAGTAAGTAGCCGACAAGTATATAAACATTTTTTAGTTTTTGAAAAAAAGATTTTTTTAACTTTTGTGCTTTGCATTTTTCTAGCTAATTTTCAGGCAACTCTAACATAATGAAATCATGCAGCACCTTTGTTCTGACTGTGAAGTAGATATACAATACATTGGAAAACAACCCTCAGTTTCTATTTTAGGTGCCAAGAATCAGAGCAAGGAGCAAGAAATTAGTTAAAGAAAAATGCTTTTAGTATTTCTCAAGCTAGACCATTTAAAACATCTTTCAATGATTCTGAATTCCGGTGAATGAATCAAAGGTCTGAAAATTAAATGATTGCTTAGTAAGCAGGTCATCATATTTTAAAGAAACCTCCTTATAAGTTATTTATAAGCTCACAAATTAATCTCTAACAAAAATAGTCATCCCTACCCTATTGTTATAGGTGTGACATTTTGTGTTCCACATTGCTCTGAAAGGGTGTGTGTCACTGAGGCAGACTCAGAGCCCCGAATAGGCCAGTGAGTAGCCTTCTTTACACAGCACTTAATCTGCTGCCAATGAGAAGAGGCTGAGAATGTCCCATGATGGGTGTAAGGGATTAGGAGTCACTAGAAATGGAAGATAGCCTCCTGACTGACACCATCTGGGATGAACTGCACCATGGTGCAGCACCAGGTCTCCACAGGGCTTGCGCTACTCCAAATAGCAGTGAGTTCCTGTCATCAACTGCATGTGACAACTGCAAGAAGCAGCCACCAGGTTATTGACTTCCTCTCAGTCAGAACTGGGATAGAACATTTTTGGCTACCGAAGTTTTCCTCATGTTCTTGAGAAGTGATGACACAAACAGAACTCGCGTTCTACTCATTTCAACATTTGTCAAAATTTCCTCTGTCTTTGTTCCTATCTGAAATACTTCTTATCATTCCCAAATAATTGCTGCTGCTTTAAACTGAGCCCACACACAGCTAGAGATACAGGGATCTGTCCCCATGCTATTGGTTCCTTAGTACTATTTCACACTAACTGGGTAGAACTGAGGGTCAGCTCAGCTTCTCTCTGCCCCACATTTTCTCATTTTCTTGTTTATATTCTCTCTCTTTTTGGCATTGCTTTTCTCACTTAGTTCCACATTTAGGAAGTAAAAATTCTTTCTTTAAAATTTGCATCTCTATCTTTGCCCCAAGAGTCTGGTAGGTAGACTAGTTGCAGATGGTATGCAAGTGTGTTTACTGACTTTTTCAATGAGAGCCTAATATTAGGAGAAACCTGTAGGCTAAGTCTACACACCCATCCCTCTCCCCACCCAAGTTACTTCGTTTCCTTTTTTGCTTCTTTTTCCCTTCTCTAACCACAGTATTACATAAATATTTTGTCTTTCTCCAAAATACATAAATAACAAAGTTTAAAACAGAAAAATTATTAAACTTGAAGGCATTTGAGAGTAATTAAAATTTTTCTTTTTGTCTCTTAGATTGAATTTCTCAAAAGAAGGATTCAATCCTTGGATTTTACATTTAAGCATTTAACAATACTTTCCAAGAGAAAGATAACATTTAAAAGCTGTATTGATACAAATTTAGTGTGATACTTATTTGTACCTTGTTACAAATATTGGGAATATTAGCAATACTTTGTGTTGAATGGAGTTGCTGTAATTTCATTTATATATTATATGATGGTTTGAATATAGTAAATATAGTGCTTACCTAATTCTATTAAATGTATTTTTGAAAACAAGACAACAAATATAGGGAATATAGTTTTTATAAATGTAATTACTTTGAAAGTATCCAAAGTGAGATATTAAACTCAACTGATCTGATCTCAATGTAATTGACATAGGTATGTGGCAGAAAAAATGGGTGGTAAAATTTCAAAAGAGAAGCTTACTGATTTCAACTGGGAACTTCATATAAGTGAACTAAAAGTTCAACTTAAATCCAATGTTATACCAATTGGACTCATCAAGAAAGGAACCTTCTACCATCGAGCTTTGCTTTTCAAGGTATTTCAATATTTTACTGATTTATCATTATGAAAAAATGTTTTGTCTTTATCATAATGAAGTAAGCTGATTGCTAATATTTTACTGCATAATATTGATCCTTAGATTTATATATATATTTTTAAATTTTCATGCAGCACTGGTCATATTTGTACAATTATTATTCTCTTCATGGACCTCCCTATATCACTTCCCCACTCCCTCTACCCCCTTGAAGCCCCTCCAGTTATTTCAACTCCTCTCTCACTGTAAGTCATCAGTTGATGCTTGTCTCTTTTCCCTGGGGTAATGGCCTCTTTTCCTGGATGAGAACCTATGTTCCTGGAACACAGCAGTCCAGGCTGCTGGGATCTCCAGGGTTTTCTGTGAGGCAGGCAGTCAGACCTTGAATGTCAGGAACCTCTCATAAAGCAGGTCTGTGGCTTGGTTCTCCAGGCTCCTTTGTTGTCCCCTTTCCTATGGTGGAAGTGACAATCATGTTGGCTGTCTCCTTTCCAGTTCTGCCCCATGGTGCTGCTTCTGTCCCATATAGTTTTGGTATCCTGGGTTGGGAATCTCCCAGTCACTGGCAGTGGATAAGTTCCCCAGTAGGGACAGACTCCAACAGGTGGTTGGTTCAAATATGTGCTTATATTTGACATGCCTATGCTATACATCTCTATACACATATGCATACATACACATACATATATTTCTATGTACACATACACACAGATGTATATACATACATATGTATTCACCAAACTATTAGGAGTCCATTCAATATCTGCTACTCACCTATTGTAGGTAAGGGTCTTTTCTAGGGTCTGAGCATATACAGAGACTAAGCTGCATACCAGGTGTATCTTATCCAGACGTGTGAGCTCCAGAGAGATATCAGGAAAAACTTTTTGGAGAAATAGTGAAACATTGCTCGAGCATTAGAGGCTACATAGAACTCCATCAGGTGAAAAAGTGAGACAAAAGAATTCTTAGCAGAGAAAGTATCTTATTTTTATATAGAGTAACAGGTATGAGAGTCAGTGATCCAGAGGTATTTAGATGAAGAGGAGGAGATATTTGAGACTAAAGGATAAGATCATAAATAAATATGTGAATGACTGGAAATATGAATAGGGCAAAGAGATGAAATAATTTTGAAGACTCAATCCTGCATGGAATGATGACTGACTGAAAGCAGGGGCAAGGGTAGAGATAAGAAGAACAACTAGAAGATCACGGCCTAGAAGAGTGAATTTTTACGCAGATCTACCAAAACCATGATTGTATATGGAGGAGGTCATGAATTTAGAGGGAACTTTAGAAGCTAAGACTTGTGACTACCTAAGTGTGGCATAAGATACTGCAAGAGAAGAACAAAATGAATTCTATTCATTTGGGTAGGTAAACTGGCAAAGAGGCCAGCATTCACTGAAATGGAGGACACTAGAAAAGGATCAGGTTTAAGAGAAGCATTGATCTTTTGCTCCATCATATACAGTGTCATATATTTAATGAGACAGAGAAAATTCTTTCTGAGCTGTAGACTGTATATGTCATACCCTCTCCCAAATACCTCATTTCATCCTTATGCATCTTGTCTTCAGTTACAACCTCATTCTATTTGGAATATAAATGCCAGTTTTTGCTATTTCCTTGAATTTCCTGCTCTACAAATTATCTCCACACATCTTATTGGCTCCTATCATAATATTCCACATAATTTCAGCCTCTCTTCTAAGCACTTCTTTGCAAGAGTTGCCTATTTCACATTCATCCAAGATGGGTCTTACAACAAAGGAATTTTCTTCACCTCTCTCCCTCTTCACTCATAATTGATCTCATGTTTTCTCCCATAGGCTCTTGCTGATAGAATTGGCATGGGTTGCACTCTGGTTCAAGGGGAATATGGCAGAGCTTGGAATGAAGTTAAGCTGATGAGTGAATCTCGCAAGGGAGTGATTGGAGGTTTCTCTTCCCTTGAAGGATACATAGTTGACCTCATGTTTAGTCCAGGGGGACTGATAAAGTTAAGAAGTAGAGAGGCAGAAATTTATAGAACTTTGTAAACTTTCAAATGAGCCCAAAAGGGATTCAAACAAAATTTTCATTTAGACACTTTCTGTGAAGTTCACTATTTTTTTTTAAATTTCTTTAAATAAAATTTAGAAATGTTCTATCTGGTAGAAATGAGAACACTTGGGTTTTAATTAGTTGTCCTTCTTATTTCAGGCTTTTGGCAACAGTTCCTTCTGATTAGATCCTATAATACTTACTGTACCTTGTGTAAAGTTTATTTAATGTATAAATTAATCCACCAAACTGTTTTCTAAGGAGCACCTCTGCCCTTCAGGATTTGTGTGTATAGTCACCCAGCTGCTGTTCCCAAGACAGATCTATGATCTAATGACTCTCATTCTTCATGCCCAGAATACCTTAAGAATACTTGGTTAAATAAATTCAGTGTTTTTGAAATGTCTTCTGTCATCTTGTCGCAATTCCATAAAGACTGTCAGTTTGATAATAGAACCTCTGCCAACAGCAGCATACACTTGGTGAGCTCCCACAATTAAGGGTATAGTCTATAAGGAAGACATAATACTCATCAACATATAATCACCAAGTAAAGACACGCTAAAATACATAAGGAATTAACTATCAAGTCTTTAAAAAACAGCGCTACTGGGAAACACATTCTTAGTGGCAGGGGAAATGAACACTCATTCAACTTTCACCAAAAGGATAGATCAACCAACAGAAAATAATTAAGAGCAAATCAACGGAAAGAACTAGACTATCAACTGAAAGAACTAGACTATAAGGTTGTAATAGATATTTAAGACCAATGCACCACCCGAAGCGCTAATTACACATTCCTTCTCAAATGCACATGGGGCATTCACCAAGACTGACCAGATACTGGGACAAAAGACAAGTATAAATAATTTCATAAAAATTAAAATCATGCAAACATCTTTGACCACAATGGGATCAAACTAGAAGTCAACTACAAAAACAAAGCAGGATAAACCTCTAATGTGTGGAGAGTAAACAACATACTACTGAACACATCATTGGAGTAATGAAGATATCAAAGAAAAAATTTAAAAAATATCTCAAGAAAAATGATAATAAGGACACAATCTTCCATAATTTATGGGTACTACCAGGGAAGTTAGTTTTTGCAATATACTAACAGGGAAATGTATAGCCATATAAGCCCACACAATTAAAACAAATAAGAGGTCGAATAAATAATCTTATCTCTCACCTAAAGAAACTAGAAAAAGAAGAAACAAAACCAAAAGCCAGTAGAAGGAAGGAAATTATAAAAGAACCAAAATAAATGAAGTATAAACAAAGGTGGTTCAAAATATTTAGAAACCAAATGCTGTTTCTTTGAAAACATAAACAAAATAAACAAACATTTAGATAAGTTCACAAAGAAAAGGAGAGAGAAAAACTCAAATAATAGGATCAGAAATGAAAGAGAAGTTATAACAGCTATCTCAGAAATTCAAAAAACATTAGGAGATTGCTATGGCCATTTATATGCTAGTAGATTTAACTACCTAAAAGAAATGGACAAATTTATAGAAATATACAACCATCCAAGACTGAATAGTAAGAAATAAAAAAACCAGTAAAAACCAATTAGAAGTCAGGAAATTGAAATAGTAAACAAATGTCTCCCAAAATATAAAAGGATAAAATGGCCCCAGGTAAGTTTTTCAAAGTTGAGCTAATACCTATTCTTCTCAAACTCTTCCAAAAATGGAGAAATAAGGAATACTTCCAAATATTTTCTATAAGCCCAACATCACTTAAATATAAAAATCAGTCAAGGACACAAGAAAAAAAAAAACTACAGATCAATAAACAAAACACAAAAAAGGAAAGATATTCCCTGTTCACCAGTTAGAAAAATTAATGCTGTTAAAATGCCATCTTACCAAAATAATATATAGATTCAATGTAATTCCTATAAATTTTCCTATTACATTCTTCAAAGAAATAGAAAAAACATTACCAAAATTAATATGAAAGCACAAAAGAACCCCAAATAGACAAAGAAATACTGACGAGAAAGAAAAAAGAATGCTGATATCATACTCCCAAACTTTATATTACACTACAGAGCTATAATAGTCAAAACAATATAGTACTAGAACAAATAACAAAAAAAGACATACAGCCCGATGGAATAGATTTGAGAGTCCAGAAATGAACCTGCACCTTATGGACAACTAATTTATGACAAAGGAGCCTGAAATATACACCGGGACACAGCCTCTTCAGTAAGCTGGACTACCCCATGCAAAAGAATGAAACTATGCCACTACCTCACACCATAACAAAAATCAACTCAAAATGGGCGGAAAAAAAAAAAAACAAACCTTAGGTAAAGACCTGAAACCACAAAATAAATAGAAAAAAATATATAAAACACTGCACAACAGACTTCAGAGATGTCTTCATGGATTTTTTTCTCCAACAAACAGCAAAGAAAACAAAACAAAATATAAACAATTGTTACATCAAAGCTGCTGCACAGCAAAAGAAACTGTCACTAAAACAGAAGACACCCTACTAAATGGGAGAAAACACACCATATATCTGACAAGGGGCAGACCTAAAATGAACTGATGGCACTTAACAAAAAGAAAACAGATAACCCAACTTTAAAAAGAAGTGGCAGAATAGCTAAATAGGTACTTCTCCAAAGACTTACAGATGGTCAACAGGTACATGTAAATGTTTATCGTTAACAAGCTAGGCATGGTGTGCCTGCCTGTAATCCCAGCTACTAGGGAGGCTGAGGCTAGGATCACTTGAGTCCGTGGGTTCGTGACTACCCTGGGCAATGTCGCGAGATCTTATCTCTTAAATACATAAATAGTAAAAATAAATAAATGTTTATCATCACTTATTGTCAGAGAAATGCACATCAAAACCACAATAAGATACCACTTCACACCTTGATAAGCTTTGCACATTTAACAAATTGTTCTTATTCAAATGAAATGATTACTGATAGTTTGAACATTTATGGTTCTATTTCAATATTATAGATTCTATACTTTTTTGTTAATCTTTCTGAATCTTTCTTAATTTGTCATTAAGAACTCCAACATTGTTTAATATCCTTAAATGAACTAAATATATTTCTAAAATTTTTTCAATTAAATTTTCTTTATTTTAACTATGTTGACTTGAAAATATGCTTTCAATTTAAAAACAGTTCTGATTTGCTTCAATGCAATTTAATGCTCGGTCACCAACAAATATTTAAAAATCATAAAACTTAACAATTATTTTTTGAAAAAAATTGAAATGTAAAAGTGAACTTTGCTGAGGAATTGTTTTCATTAAGTGGGGAGCATAAAATGGAAACCAACCCAGTTCAAACAATAAGACAAAAGGGTCAAGTCTCATGAAATATACATTTCCTAGTTGTACTTTAAACCTAAAGTTTGCATAATCATGTTACTAGAAGGGTTTTATTTTCATTCAGATTTTAGAAATTAAGACTAAGGTTATCATATATATATATAATTTTGTAGTTTCAAAGAAGGTGCAATTTATTTCAATATAAAGTTCTTTATATCATATAGTGTGACACTTAAATTATCATGCATTTTCATGAATTATACAGAGCATGGGTTATAGGATATAAGCACGTCTAAGAATTAGCAAGTCTGGTTGGATTCAGGAAGTATTTTAAGAGGCTTACAAAAAATATTTAAGCTGTAACAAGATAAAAATAAATGAATAGCAGCCACAAGTGTGATTTTTATTTTAAGGTCAGGAATAAGTGTAGAACTCAAATGCACCCCTGAGAATCCTATGGTTTGTTTCAATTGAGTGTAAATTTGACTACACTTTCAAGCTGCCAATGCAGAGGGAACTGCTATCAGTTACAAGCTTAACAGTAGGATCTACTAGCTAAAAGCCCAGAGCAGTTCCTCAAAAGGAACAAAGACCAGAGGAATTACTCTTTGAGAGATAAATTTAATATAGAAGTAACATTTCTGAAAAACAATCTCCTTGTAAGTTCTGAAAAGAGTTTTAATAGGTCGATAACCTAACATTAAAAAATGAGGCAAAAGTTTCATACAGGGCTACTATGACACAGTGTGATGCAACTAACCACATTATTTAATGTGATTCAGGACAAAACCACATTTTTTTACTGTTGTATTT
Organism: Uropsilus gracilis; assembly: GCA_004024945.1. NCBI lineage: Eukaryota > Metazoa > Chordata > Mammalia > Eulipotyphla > Talpidae > Uropsilus > Uropsilus gracilis. The sequence continues at coordinate 26,417 of PVHY01004600.1, forward strand.
TGCTTAAACAACTAGGTATTGTGTGTCTTTCAACTAGATTTTAGATAATTATGAACAGGAATGAGTTTAAATTTTATTCTTAAACAGGTCTTTGAAGTTTATTTAGTCTATGTTACTAGTTAACAGCAAAGCCACAAAATTTAATAATATACCAGTCTGCTATAAAATAAAAACACATAAAATAAAAAACTATAATAGTTTAATGGAATCTGGATAAATGAACATCATCTCATTTTCCTTGATGGAAAATTCAACAATATAAAGATTTTAGTGCTCCCAATATTAACATACATATTTTGTACCATTTCATTTAGAATTACAACATATTTTATTTTCTGGGACTTAGCAAATAGTACTATTTATCTGGAAGAAAAAAAACTATGAATACCAATAATATTTTGAGATAGAAAAATAAACAGGAATTGTCTCCATCATATATCAGAACAAATATTAAAAAGCAGGAATAAGTGAAGTAGTATGGCACAGGAATACAAATGGTATATATTAAGATTCCCAACACATATCCATATTTATAATATGAATTTAGTGTTGAAAAAAGTGGTTTTTGTTTTCAGAGGGGAAATGACAACCTATTTCAGTAAATGTCAACAACAAAATTAAAATCTTAGCAAAGAGATTCTATTCATGACAAAAAAAAATAGAAGTCATAGGACATATTTGACAGGTCTGGCTACATAAAACTTTCAAACTTCTCCTTAGAAAAATACAGCATAATCAAGAAGATTTTGCTTCAGCAAAATGAAATGCAAGTAAAATTATGGCCACTGAGAAAATAACTGCAGCATATGTAGAGATATGTTCACATCCTTAATAAGCAAAGAGTTTCTACAAGTCAATGAGAAAAAAAAACAACAACAAATGATCCACTTGGAAAATAGACAAAAGATAAAGTGTGTTTGACTAGTGGTAACAAACAATTCCCAGATCTCACTTAATAGCTTAAGAGTAATCTTGTATCATACTACTTGTCAAACACTAAGGATGTCTTATCGGAATTACTTGCTTTGGGTTTGAATAATATGGTCAGAACTAGACTAAGGTAAAATGGATTGTCTACAACCAAGGAGATTTGAGTTAGAACCCTTAAATTTGTTGAAATTCAGGCAACTTTCAAAACTACTTACATAAAGTATCTATTATTCTGATAGTAAAAACAAGGTACAGTTTCTCTTCTAGAATTCCAAAAACATTAATATTAATATCTAACATTTTAAAACTAACTATGAACAACTAAATAGAATCCTTTTCACAAGTTTCCAGCCTTTGAATGGGGATCATAAATGAGGATTCAAATTTGCAGTGCAAACTTGTTTTAGTAGTTCACATCAGATTTCAAATGTATTTTTTCCTTGTCAAGGAAGCTGCATTGTCATCCATGAAAAATACTTTTCTAGAAGCTCAAAATAATATGCAAAAGAAAATGGATACTGACCTTTTCTTTTATTGACAGAGTTCTTTCAATAATAATATCTTTCCTGACATATAATCATCATAGTATTCCTCTGTCAAAGATAGCAATCTAGAGATAAGACACCAGGAATTTCAGAAAATACTGTATTTTACCTTATTATCATTCACAGAAAGGCTATAATCCATATACTGAGGGTGATCATTAATCATTGTTAATGCAGCTGAAAACTAATAGAATTATAAATTGACTATGAAAACTATATGGTAAATATCACTGTTTGGGGTACAAACTTAGAACAATGCAGACGTATCAAATCACTTATCTAGAAACTTTGTTTAGGATCATGCCATGAATATAATTATTTTTAATAATAAAAGCCATGAATATAATTATTTTTAATAATAAAATTTCAAAAGACAGTCCCAAAGTGTCAAGTGTGAAAACATGAAGGGTGAATTTATGTGGAACTCATACAGAGAAATCTGTAGGATCTGCCAATAAATAAACCAAAAGTCTGAATTTAAAAAATTGGAAAGCATTATTGTAAAAGGTAAAGAAATTTTATAATGGTGATTTTACTTAGAAATTCGGTAAGTCTATTATTGAGGGATAATAAAACAATGGTCAAAAGCACAGGTTTTGGAGTCAAGTTAAGATTAAATTCCACATCTACATTTTTCTATCTTTATGACCTTGATGAAATTACTCAAGCAGTTCCTCAGTTTATTCTTCTAAAAAGTGAAAATAAATAATAACAAATATATCCATATAATTGTATCAGAGGTTATTCTTTGCCTTATCTTTCCAATAATTCTGTGACACTTAAATAGTATTATATTTAGTAGATGAGAAAGTGGAGACACAGAAAAGTAACTTTCCCCCAAATCACTTACCAAATAACTAAACTTTAAATTTGAGCCCTGATTGTTTTTAAATCTTTTTTTCCAATCTTTATGCCTATTAGAGCTACTATGGGAATGAAATAGGTACAAGCATGTAAATGACAGATGTGTATATGTAAGGGGTTAAAGAGATACATGTGTATATATGAGTTAGTGGGTATAATGTTTTAGCTCTATTCTATGCTTCCATAATGTTCTGTTCATACCTCTGCCTTTTACTGTGTTTTCACTGAATTCTTTTTTTAATGCCCCTTTTGAATTTTTTATTAAAGTAACACTGCATTGTAACATCATAAGTTTCAGGTCTGCATTTGTCATTTCCATTCATGGACTTATTTCATCCCCATAGTAGTTTCATTGGGTGTAGAGATTGGTGTGTATCATTACAAGCCAACATCTGTATGTGTTATAGTTAATTCACCACTAAAAGGCCTACTCACTATACAACTGACCCCTAAAAACAGGGGCCCTATTCTTCTCTCCCCCTTTTCCATCTGACAAGCACTATTTGGGTCTTACAGTTTATTTTTTGTTTTATTTAATTCATTTATTTGGTTTCTGTGGACCACAATGAGTGCAAACTCATATGGTATTTGTTTTTCTCTGTCTTATTTCACTAATACTAATATCCATTAGATACATTTGCTATTACAAATATCAGGTTTTCAGCTTTTTATTTTTATTTTACTGTTGAATTTTTTTTTACTGTTGAATTTTTTTTACTGTCCATTGTGTGTGTATTAATATAGATATATGCAGATATAGATATCTTTTACAGTCATTTTTGGATGGGTATTTTGGTTGTTTGAAGAAAAATTTTATTCTTCATCTTCTCCTTTAGATCAGAGGTTAAAACAGGTGGAAGCTGGAAGGTCAGATCATTAATATTTTAAACTTTGCAGGTGTCTATTGAACCCACTCATCTCTGCCATAGTAATGCAGAAACAGCCTTGCTAACAACACACAGATATGAGCCATTTTGTTAGTCCGTGCTTTAGATGATGAGCAATTTGAAGATATGGGCTTTGCTTTACTTAAAACCATGTCCCTGGGCACCTTGGCTCACCATTCAGGGTAGACTCTCTCACTGTCATTTTGTCTTTACCCCAGGTTCTAAGATGAACCTACTTGATATTAATCCAGTGGACACTATAGCATACATTTTAACCAGCATTCCTATGATTATATGCATACTTTAAATATGCATAAAAGCTTATAAAAATTTATACGTGTAAATATATGTGTATAAGCATATATGTTTATATAGTTCACTGTAGATTAGCTCAAAGACTCAAGGCAATTTTCTTTTTCTAACAGCACCAAGGGAATATTGGTGAGGAAGTACTGTAGTTATTTTTAAGATTATCCTACTAATTTTGGCACTCAGTTTTGCATTATATGACATGCTTTCTGTCTGTCTTTTTAGCCATTTCCCAATGGCTAATTGGAATTAGCCATTTTCCTAATGTGTATGTATTCTATGTAGTGGCAAAGGTCATGCTTAGTTCTTGGAGTCAGAGATACTTGGGTCTGAGACATGCTTCTGTCATTCTTGACTGTGGGACATTGAACAAATATCTTGGTTTTGTTTCTAAAATGGAGTTTAATAGTAGTAGTCATAGTTGTTGTACTAGTATCAATAATAATAGCAACTTCAAAAGGTTGCTCTAAGAAATAAATATCATGCTCAGAATAGTGCTACACAACTGCTAACTACTATACTTAAGAAAACTATTCCGGATTACTAGCAGAGTCACTAATACAGAGGTAGCTTGAGCAGTAATTTTATTGCATTCCTTGTTATGCAATCATTGACTGTCTTTATACCTTAAGCTATCTGACATTAAATACTAAAATGAAATTTTCATCATTTTAATTTAGCTATTTCTGATAGCAGTTTTGTAGTTAAAAATATCACTCATTAAATACTGATTTTCAACATGGATGGAACTAGAAAGACTCATAATAGCAGAAATAGGCCAAAAAGAAAAGGAGAAATACAGGATGGTCTCACTTATATGATGGATATAGGGAAAAACAAACAAACAAACAAATAAGAAAAAATAAAAACAACCAGTGGGACTGAACAATGGAGTGAGAGAGGAGGAGGGGGAAGAAGACGAGGGAGGGACGAGCACAAAAGATCAGGATGGTTAACAGGTGTTAGCAAGATGGGAAAGCCCCAGGGTACACAATAATGCAACTATATAATATAAATATAAATACACATATATATGCAAATTTAAAAAAATTAAATTAAAAGAACAACCATCACAGAGATAGTTAACATTCTCTGTGGATATCTTTTCTATCCTATTCCCCATTATACATTCCCAGAAATAAAAATTAGTACACTGGATTTGATGTTTGCCATTCCAGTGGTATTTGAAACTCTTAAATCACACATCAGTAAATAATATATTATTTTGCATGGTTATAATTTCATAGTTATGGTATTGTAATATGTATACCTACCTATGTAGCTTGGTTTCTTCCCTCAAAAAAAAAATCTCAAAAATTATTTAAAAAAAAATCTCTTAACTAGGATACTGGAGAACATCCCCATTTGTTACTTCTGTAATTGTACCCAAATTTCATGTCATCTTAAAGTTTTAAAACTTGTAATATTTGTCATGTTTATATCTTGTTGTACCCTAATTTGCATACTGATATCTTGTTATATCCTAATTTCCTTTTATTTATACGTTCTAAGCCTGAAATAAATGTATAGTTTAAAATTAAAAAAATAAAAATAAATAAATACTGATTTTCTTATGCCTTTCAGTGTACAGGATATAGTGAATGCTGGACTATTTTTGAACTTATGCAATAGGAAGTGAAAATGTAGAAATGCTCACAGTCTTTGGGACTTACATGTGAAAGTATCCCTTTTATGTAGGGCTCATTCCCCTATTGTCATCACCTTGCCTGTGTGTCTCTGCTTCATTAAGAAAGGACATCGCATTTTTTTCAGGGTTTACTGACTTCATACTGTTGTTGGGCTCAGCTTGTCTATGATTGTGAGTGACCCATCTTGCATTTTTATCATTTAATGTCCTAATTTGTGTAGTTAATGCTAATGTACTATTAGTGAAGACTATTTAGGTTCTTATTAATCTGTTAATAATCCAGAAGGCTCCATATGGGTTCAGATCTTTCTACCAATCAGAAGACACAAAAAGGAGGCATTTGCTTTCACAAGTACCTGGTAACCAGCAACTTCTTTAAGTGTATTTCAGTCACCAGTGTCTGGGTCTGACCTCAAAATCATGAGCTAAGAGCCTCAGTTTCCTTTTCTAACTCAGAGGTTTCAGGCACCAAATCCTACAGAAACAGTTGAACTCTGATGATCTTGGGAAAGTCCCAGTTTGTCTCACATGAGAACAGCTGGCAAACAAATGGAATCAAGCACTTTTAAGTAGTCATTAATCTTACAGATGAGAACAGCTGAAACAAACACTGTTCTAAGTACTTACATATCTGACATACAAATCAATTGATAGTCCCGTTAGTTTATTTATGGGATGCTTTCTTTGAGAAATCTGAGTTATTGTCTATCTGTTCTTTTCATTAGATAGATTTTACTTTAAAAAAATCTTAAAAGCCCAATGAATATGTTTATGTCTGTATTATAGTGTCATTTATCTGCTAAACCACTGCTTGTCATTATCCTTTATATACAATTTTCCAGCTGTGCAAGTTCATTTATTTACCTTTCCAGAAAAAATATTTTATCTTATTTTATTAATATAAATGTGCAAGAGAGATAGGCTGTTTCCTTAGACTTTCACAGAAAGCATAACTGTGTCCTTTATATGCTATTATTAAATCCTTTGAGAATTAAGATGGAAGGAAAAAATGAACTGTTGAATGAGATTGAATGGCATAAAATTTTCTTCATGCCATTATTATTTTCTCTAGCTAAATAAAGCAATAATAAAATAAAATATACAAAGTGAGCCAATAATCACCAGAAATGGACTTCAGAAACCCACTGAAGGTAATAGCACAGAACCCATACAAGCTGGCTTAGGAGCAGTACAAAATTTAGCAACAGACCTCTCCATGCTGAGAGTCATGATTGCAGGCTATATAAACATCAGTGGTGAATTTAAAATATTTTTAAGAGAGCTCAAATGCTCATTCCTCTCATGCATGTTCTTTCAAAAATGAGTGTCCTGAAACTTAGGATGGCTGGCTCTCGCACAGCCTCACCCTCACCTTCAGAGAATATGCTCACAAATATGAAATTCCACAGAAAAGAAATGAAGAATTAAGGAAGGCATTGGTAAATCTCTTGATACCCACCATCTGTTTCCTTACAAGCTTGGTGTAGATACCCCAACATGGCCCTAAAGAGTCCTGAAACCTGGATTGAGCAGTGGGGACGGATGGCATCTGGCTGGGAATCAAGTCCAGCATAGTATTATAAACCACCCAGGAGAGAAATCAAACCTTTCCTGTCAGCTTCTCACTGGCTTGAGCTGCAGGGGCCAAGCCCAAGGCCTAGGAGAGAGTGTCACCCCAAGGATGTGCTCTATTATCATTTTTGATGTGCAGCTGGAATCTCTGTGATATCATGGAGAAATGACTCAGAAACCCCTTAATTTCTACTGTGAACTAGAAACATTCACAAAGAAGGTCATAGTGGATCTTTAGCAAGTGCTAAAAAGTGTCCCCTCAGTTTAGCTCTCTACACCCATGTGTAGTTACTGAGACATTATTCACCTGAAGAGATGGGATCCTCTGTCCACAAGATTATAGACCAATGTTTAACAACATTGATAATAAAAAAATTCTTTAGAGGCATTAATCCATGCAGAGATTTCTAAGTTACTGTCCTTCAATATTTTCTTTAATGTGGAATAAACTTTTAAAAATTATATTCACTTTTATACAAAAAATTTAAAACTATATGAGATAAACAGAAATTTGAGACCCATGTTTTACTGAATGTCTTAGTTGCAATTTGTCACCAGCTTTAAAGCCCTATCATGTCTTCCATAAGTTTCTACTCTATCAAAACTAGAGTGAAAATGCTTAGATCTCAACAATTTTGAAGAAGTTGTGGCAAGAAGGGAACCATTATACATTGTTGGTAGGATTGTAAATTAGTGCAGCCAATATGGAAAGCACTATGGAGATTCCTTGAAAAATTAAAAATAAAAATTCCATATGATTCAGTTATTCAGCTTCTGGGCATTTATCCAAAGATTTTTTTTTAAAAAATACTGTTTCAAAGAGATATATACACATTCATTGCAGGATTATACATAAGAGCTGGAGAACACTTACGTGCTCATTGCTGTTTGGATAAAGAATGTTATACACACCCATTGGACTAATACTCAACTACAAAACAAAAGATGAAATCCTGCCATTTTCAGTACTATGGGAGGCCCTATAGGACACTGAATTTAGTAAAATTAAGTTAGACAGGGAAAGATAAACAGCATATAGTTTCACTCATATTTAGTACACAAACAAATGAACAAAATAAAAAAATAAAATTTTAAACCAAGATCATATTAGTGGTTAGCAGAAAGGAAGCTGGTAGGTGGATTGGGTCAAATGGGTAAAAGGGATTAATTATAGTGAAGCATCAAATTGGGCTTTTAGTGGCAAGCTTAACTAGCTTCGACACATCAGGCTGCAATGACGCACACACGCCTGCAACTTCCACAGTGTCATCATACAACGTTACTTCAGTAAAAAATGGTTTAAAAAACACTCAGGGTTCCTCGGGTCACCATATTTTAATAGAGGTTCCCAGATCTTGTAAAATGCACATAAGTAAATGTATGTACTTTTCTTTTGTTAAGTTGAAGCTTACTGGTTCACCCTATAGGCCTGCAGCTCCCAAACCAAGGGTGGGGATAGGAAACAGTCTTTCCCTGCCCTGCACTGAAGAAGGGTCGCCTTGATAAAGCGGATTCCCCCCTTTGCCTTTAGACACCCGTGCCATTGGCATATTTAATTACTAAAATCCTTGGGTCTTGAAGCTATTACAGGGCTGGGTTCCCGTGGGACTTCCCATTGTTCTGCTTTCATTCTTGAAACACTTGCTTCTGGCTTCCTCCGCGAGTAATAGTCATAGTCTCTCTTCTCAAGCAACAGAATCACTCGCCAGGCTCCTAAGTACAGATGTAAATTGTTAACACATAATTAACATAACGTCTGGAAAGTGTTTCATTGTAATTAGTCTCTAAAACTTCCACACATAGATGTAAGCAAAATCTGAAGACACCATCCACCGACACGCGGTGGCAGACAGCGCATGCCTGGTAATAGATGGAGACGCGGGATCACAGGGCTCAGCACGGCTCTGCTCCCTACCACGTGAGCGTCTGGGGCCGGGGCCCTTCCAGCAAATACCTGTGAAAGTATCTCCCTTCTCCTAAGGTGGTTTTGTGAGGATCAACTGGATGAATACATATAAAACAGTCAAAGCCACGTCTGGCACCGCTGCGCTCCAGTGCCTGTTCTTAGTCCTTTCATGCTGTGCTCTGGTACCCCAGTCTTCAGACATAGTCGAAATAGAGGGGGATCTGTGGATAGAGATGATCCACAGCCTCATTCCATTCAGTAAGGACCTTGCTGCATGCAAAAGTCAAACCGCCTCTCTGACCTAACCGGAAATCCTCCTCCCTCTCTCACTGTGGCGCGTTGGCGTGAGAACCTGTTTGATCTTCCAAGTCTGCATCCATCTGAAAACAAGACTAGGAAAATCTTTTCAAAGGGTGTCTAGTAGCCCTAGAAGTAGAATCAAAAATTATTTTTTTCTCAAAAGAAAAACCACATTTAATCACTTGGTGCAGGAGCTGGGACTTCATGTTATGAAAAGAATGGAGACTTGCGTTCCTTTTCTCTCATGAAGGAAAGGAGAGGGCTCTTGAAACTCGAAGGCAAAGGAAGAGTCAGAAAATCTGGTGTTTCCTGATCTCTAGGGCTCTGATCAGCAGCTGGATCCTTCAGGAATTCTCCCATAGTGCAAAGGGAAGCAGGGCTATTGGAGATTCCCAGTGTGGCCTGTCACGTGGGCAAACCCTGAGGGGGGGGAGGGGGGGCTCTGTGTCACCACAGAATTGAGTTCCCCAAATATATTCCATTCTTTTCTGCCAGTCCCCTCCCAGCATGACCTCCCACACCCTCACTATCATCAAAGTCTTCTCTCCTGAGGCTGTGAGTTCCAAAATCTTTCCAGAACTACTCAGTGAGGCTGTTACACTTTCTGAAAGACCCTGTATCTTAAGAACACACACACACACACACACACACACACACACACAATAACAACTGAAAGCTCAGTGAGTGACTCTTGAACTGTATCAATGAACAGAAACAAAATGTATTATTTGGTTTTTAAGAGATAAATATTCATTATCGATGATACACAAAATATAGCAGAGAAAAATTAATTTTTCTTTCAGCTATGGAGTATTTGTATTTTGATATATTTCTTTCCAGTCTATTATTCTGGACAATTTTTAAAAAGTGTAGTGACCTACTGAGTGTGCACTTTTATTCCTGTCCTCAAGAGATAGCAGATTTATTTAGGAAGGGAGAAGGCTGGAACAGGAGGGATTCCCTTGGCCTCCAGAAGTCATGTTAGCTCCCTGCCATGGACATTGCCCTTGTTCAAGGGAAAGCTGATCACTAAAAAGCAAATGAAAGAGGAAATTACATAGACACATTACATTTCCCATGTCCTCTTCCTGTGCTTGTAGTCACTGGCCCTTTCTCAAAGGTCTTGGCTTTGTGGAGTAGCAGCCACAAACCGTGACAAGCTGGATGATAAATAGGATATTGATGGGCAATTACCTGACACCAAATAGCTTCATAAATCAACATGCTAGAAGCTGGTACTACACTCAAGGGCAGATCTAAATAAATTCAGGTCCCACAAGCCTTTGAGGTGAGGATGGGAAGCCCAGGGAGCAACTTTGGGAGAATGGGATAGCTCCTTCCTGGTAATCAGGGACCCCCCCTACCTCCACCGCTGCCATGCTGTACCAGGGCCTGAGGAGCAGAAGCAGGTAGAGCTCCAGCCCAAAAGAGATGCTCTCTGTGCCTGCCTTACAGCATTCCTGAGGCTACCAGCTACTTGATATTTTTCTGACCTCCAAAATGGGCAGCTTTAAAAACAACCCTATTTTAGGATTGTAGAAGAAATACAGTCTCCCTGCAGAGAGGTTTTAGAATGTAGATGAGTATATAATGAAGCAACTGTCACCCACAATCCCATGACCAGAGGTAGGTAACCACTGCTATTATTTTGTCCCCTTATAGATGTTTTTAAAAAGAGGTGTACCCTGAACTCTGGATATCAAAAAATGGTGCATTTTTGTCCTCTGCACCCATCAAGCACTCATGCTTCCCTCCCATTCCTTTCACAGGAACAATTCAGTTTCCCCCTTCTCAAAAGTCAGGGAAACCATATTTTAGGCAATTGTTCTCATGCCAAAAGGTCCTAGAAGCTGCTTTGTTTTCTAAAATCCTCCTCACTAAGTTACCACAAAACATGTAGTCTTAGTCAAAAAATATCAACCACAACAGGAAAAATACTTTACCAGAACCTCTACCACCTCTCCCACAAAAAAAAAAAAAAAAATTCAAAAGGGAAAATTCTGAAATCTAAACATATCTGGTTTTAAGGACATGCATTTTTGGGTGTTCTGTGCAAACCATCCTTGTGAAATGCAACCAGAGCATAATACATCATGTGCCACTTAAAAAGGGAGGAATGCGCTGAGAAACACATGGTTAGGCAACTTCATTGTTGTGGGAATATCAGAGATTAATTACAAGACCTAGATGGTCAAACTGCTGCACACACAGTCTATGGAAACTATCATCACATATGTGGTCCTGTTAGCCAGCAGAATGAGGAGTAACCCAAGATCCCCAAACCTGTCTGCTCTAAAAAGGTTCTACCATCCACCACCTAAAGACAAGGCATGCTTAGTCATAAGACCTTCCATAGTAAAGAACTTTAATAAAATTGGTGTACAATAGAGAATCAATTATTGTGTCATGAGGAGAAAGAATATAGTTAAAATACTGGAACACCCAAAATTAACCATCCCCTAGTGGGTAGATGCACAGCCAAACAGGATTGGTTCAATTAGGGCCACTGGGGGCCCAAAACCTTGCCACAAGTTGAAAGCACCTTCTGGTGGGACCCATAGGAAAAGATTAGAAGAGATCAGGCAAGTCGGGGAATAAAGCAAAATCAAAATACAAGTTAAGATAAAGGCTGCCATCGTCAGGCTGCCCAGGAGTCTCTCCCCCATGTTTCTATCTCTTTCCATGTCCCCCAAGTCCCTGGTACAAATCCAAGGCTGAGAACAAAGCAAGACTTCTTCTAAACACGTCTCTACTCTACTCCATATGCCTCATACAAGTTCATCGCTTCCCTATCTTCTTCCCAGGTCTTTTTAACAGTGTTTATTTTTCTAGCTTTTCCATGATACTCAGCTCCAGCCCTCAACAGGTGGGGCAGGAAACCTGGAACTTCCCCCCACCACATCTAGGGGATTATACCATTGCATCCTTCATCTACCTCAACAAAGTTAAGTGATGTCTCACTGCAAATTTTTATACACTCTCTCCCAGGGCCTCCCTCTTGGGAAAAAAAGACCCTGACCTCCTCACTCCTAGGGAGTCATACATGGAAATAATAAATGAAGTGAGGTTGTATGACTTCATAAAGTTCTCTAATACAGTTCCAGATCATAACTAAAGGTTTAAAAAATTTTCCTTTTACAATAATTTAAATACATAAAATGTAGAAACTGCTGAAAATGCATGTCCCTTGAGACTTCCTCCATATTTTAACCTGGTGGGCATAGATCTCATTTTTCAGCTGCTTCCTTATCAATTACTGCCTTTACCCTTTGTGTTCATTCACACAAGCCTGTCTAAATGAAAAACACACCTTCTCAGGCCTCTAACAAAACCAGTCCCTCAGCAGGAGAGTGAAAGCTTATCCAGGCTCAGGCTAGGAATGCATATTTGCATGCTAATTACCCGGCAAGCCCACAGTTCATGGAAATGTTAGATTTCTACAAATCCAGAGCTTTTCTGCTGGGATGGGGACCAGTTACTGAGTATAGCTGAAATTAGGATACAATTTATTTTTAAAGTCATTCGTAAAATCCACTTTAGCAGAATTAGTCATGTTTAGATTAACCAGAGAACATTCTCGTAGAGCTGGTCCAACTGTGAATCAGAGGGAAAGGCTAATTTTCATCTTGTTATTTTAGGGGTAGGGAGCACTTTTCACTCCACTTCCAATGTCTACAGGTCTGAATACAAGAAAAGCACAATGCATAGATTGCTCTCTCTACAAAACCACTTGATCTCACCTTCAAAGATCCTGCCCAATGTCTGAAAAATAATGTTTTCAAACTAGGCTATCATGAAAAAGACTTATGTTCTGATTGAATAAGAGGAAGTGACATGTATCCAGCAAAGTCAATCTATCTATATATGCAATTTGAAAATTGCTTTCTTCCATTGAAAACTATGTGGTAAACATGGAAACCTACTCTTTCACTCATGCATATAAATGAAAAGCAAAAGTCTCTATACTGGAGGGCAAGCTGGCAACAGTTTTTCTTTTTTCCTTTTTCCTTGGACTTTCCTATTTTTCTTATTTCTGATAGGTTTTGAAACCCCGAGAGTACCAAATGGAAGTGGACATTTTCCCTTTTGCTTCTTAGACTTTAACAGAGGGTGTTTCATGCTCTCACTTATTTCCTCTTTCCTGCCAGTCTTTCTTCTGTTGTCTCACACACCGGGAGTTCCTATGATTCTGTGCACCTCAGAGCAATGTCCCCATTCAAATACCAAGCTTCCTGAGCTATAATCATACATGTCTCTCCAAGAGGCCCAGGACATCCTCCTCAAACCCAGCATTTTAGTGTGTGGATTATTTCAAGATGAGGTCAGTCAAGTTCCTCAGGCTTACCAGAAGCTTTTGCCATTCCCTTAACAAGCTAGAAGAATAATTGGAGGCACTATAGCTAGGGTGACACAGCCAAAAAGAAGGAGGACACCATTAAGGGCTTCTAGTAAGGAAGATGGCTCAGATGCAGTATAGATGGAGGTCTGGCAAAATTGGTGAAAAAAAAAAAGACTGCAGCCTGGGAAGTGCAGAGATGCCATTGTGGGTGGCAACCTGGACAGGCAGTAGGCCTAAGTGATTGGGTTGCAGTCCAAAAGGTCAGCACCTTAGGATTTGGCCACCCCAGGGGAGAGAAACAGGCCTTTGGAAACTCAGGAACACTTGGGACCTGGAAAGTTTGGAATTTGAATAAACTCAAAAAACTATAATACATGTTTGTTGAAGAAACTTGAAATCTGTGTTCTTGGAAAAGTCTGAGATTCATATGTAATGAAAACTTGGAAACTTGGAATCTGGAAAATCTTGGAAACTGGAAAACTGGATTTTAAAATTTGGGCACCTTCAAAGGGAGGACAGTTTGCTGGAAAGCTGGACTTTGTATTGAATACTGGCATCCGGTTGGGAGTGGTGAAGAGGTGCCATTTTGGACACTTTCCTTGTTTGGATCATGGGCTGCAGAAAGGCACCATCTTTGGTCTCTTGCTTTCTTGGAGACTATGATAGCAGAGGTGGAGCAGATAGAAGACACCATCTTGGAACATGTGTATCATGGAACTCGTGTGACCTTTGTTTAGGACTTTGAGACGAGACAGTAACTGGGGTAAGATACGAGGCCACTCGTGGTCTCAGTGACTCTTGCTTCTTTCCTGTTTGTAAATAAATCCTATTTTTGTTTACTCTAAAACTTGTTTTGTCTCATAATCGCACATGTGAGTGGAGAACTCCAGGAGGAATGGGTTTAAATACTGGCTTCTCTCCCTTGCTAGTTTAGGTGCTTTGCTGCACCCAGTTACAGCATTACCCAAAGTCCAGTTAAGATTTTTACCAGGACTAGCCTTTCTATGAAAAAAAAAAAAAAAAAAAGAAAGAAAGAAAAACTAGATAAATGGCAAGACAAGCATCTAATTACAGAACATGAGTCCCCCTCATTCAGTTTACTGAAGTGTCCAGTGACATTCTGTTTTTGCATTTTCAGAAAAAAAAATGTATGTATCATCTTCCCTACCGCACATATACCATCCTTATAAAATGGAAATGACAATTTAAAATATGCAAAAGCAGAGGATTCCATAGCAAACGAGTGTTTCAAATCTACAGTTAATTAAGCAAAAGCAGTTACCCCCAATTAGGTTCAGTACTACCAGGACGATATCATTTTAAAGCTTTGAGAAACCTTAGGCACCAGCTTGTTAAATCTTTTTGTCTTACAGCAGGGAAGCGGTGAGGCCCAGAGAAGCAAGGTGATTTGCCCAAGTTTTAGAACAAGTTCCTGGCTGTGCTGATTCTGAGCACAGTTCTCTGCGCTCCCAGGGAAATTCTTTCCACATCATAGGGAGGGAGGTTTAGAAACCAGAGGAACTAGTTTCTTAAGAGCAAAGAAAAGCTTCTCTTTCACAGCCAGCACCCAACCCCTTCCCCTCCCACAGAGATCTTCACAATCCTGGAGAGTGCTGGCAGGCAGCCAGGTGAGCAGGCGAGCACTGGGGCCAAGAGCAAGGAGAGGATCTCTTCTCTCAGCAATGCAGGGTCTCGTTTGCTCACCTGTGAATGAAAGGGCTGGGTCAGAGAGCACACACGCTTACAATTGCTTTCCAGTTTACCAACCACTGTCATGCCCAAATCCACATGAAGGCGGCAGAGATCTGGGAGGGAGAGGAGGTGTGGTACATCCTCACGACGCCTAAGTGGAGTGAGGCTCCAGTTCTCACATAATTGCTGAGGACAATGGTAGTCTGCAGGCAGCTCCTGCCTGCATCCCCTGCTGCTGACACTGGGGTGATTTTGAAGATCTACAGTCACAGCCAGAACTTAAAGGAGGATATGGGGAAGGAGGAGGCAAGAGAAGGAAGCTGAATTTATAGTCCATGTGTGCATGTACTTTTTCCCATCTCCGTACAATGATGAGTCATGATAAACCCTCCTTATTTCATCACTGGCACGGTGTTAGAGAAAATAATTCATAGCGATCATAGTTAGATTCATGATCCTGTGTCCACACCATATATTTCTCCAAGGACTTCAAGTAATCCAGAAGCCATGGCCAACTGCAGGGTTGGCTGGAAACCCCAGAGGGGTCCCTCTCCTGGACAGAATCACTTGGGAGGACCCAATGCTGGAGATCAGCTCCTCCTCGCTCGAGACTGTACAGAAATTCTCCCATAGACTGGTCACGTCAGAAACAGGCTGATGCCAGGAAGCTCTCTGCACAGACACTTGCCTGCCTGGAATGTGTGAAACACAAACATGGCTGAGAGCAGCACTTAAATCACTTATCCTCTCCTTTTTATGATGCCATTGTAAATGAGCTACATCTCTGCATTTGTAATTGGAAGCTGGAACAGATGGAGGCTGTAGTTCAGGGGGATACGTGTGCGGCCTTTGGGACTGTTAGGCTCTCCCTCTGGGTATGATCTGGTGAAGGCCGAGCACCAGGAAGGCCGGGCACCGGGACCCAGACCTTGCCCTCCACCCCAGCAACTTCTTTCACATTCGGAGAGATGGTAACGATTTGCCAATTAGAACTCCACCCTCCCTTACCGAGGAAAGCCTCATAACTAGATGTGACATTTTTCACCTACCCTTTCAGCTCTCTACCTTATTAGCAACAAATCACAAATCACTCCAGCCTACAAAACACTGCAAATCATGAAATGAAGCTTTTAAAGCAAGAAGCAATGAGAAGAAAGTGAAGAAGTCCACTACTCCTCATCCTCTCATTTTGCCTGGAAAAGAAATTCCCAAGAAAAGACAGGCCAGTGAATGTTAAATCTGCAGCCTGTATGTCTGCCCTTGGGAGGCAGGGAAGAAGGTGGGCTGGGAGGATAAAATGTATAGGAACCAAAAGATACTTTTGTCTGAGACTTTTCCAAGAGAATCCAGTCAAGCTGCATTCTGTCATTAACTGACCATCCCCATCCAGGTCCCCAGCCCCTGCACCCCTGGGAACTGCCCACAGAGCTGGAGCCAGCAGGGGGCTGGCACACCCAGGAATGCTCTACCCCCTGCAGGGTTGATGACAAGCATCCCTGCCGTTCCCTCCCAGAGTAGCTCCTCTGCTCTGAGAGCTCATCCAGCTGCAGTTAGGAATACTGCGAGACCTCAGAAAATGAGAGGTAAACTTTCCAAAAGGCTCAGCTCCTTTCTCAACCCTGCAGGAAGAGGTTTACATTTGGGATATTGGATTGCCGTTTGGGCCCAGTTAGCACATCTCTCCCACCACAGATCACCCTGTCGCTGTCTCGGATGACATTGGTCAAATAAATTCAGGATTAGAAGGCTCTGCCTAGCATAAAAAATGCAAAATGAGGGTGGGAAAATTGGATATAGGCTACAAGAATCTTGAACTGATCCTGCCTCTGTTCCCTCGGTTGTGAAAATGCGGTCTGGGTTACAAAACACATGGCTAGAAATGCACAGCCCTTCCTCAGAATCGCTTCTGTCTGCCTTAAACCAGCCTACACTGAGCAGCTGGGAAGCCTACAACGAAGGGGGGGAGTTTAGCGGGTAGCAGGGAGCAGATGTGGTGTGTGTGCATATGTGTGTGCTCTGATGGGTTACAGCATTTCAGGTTCTCTGTAAAGTCTTTTGGTTTGAAGAAAACTATCATAAAGAATGAGGTTCTAAGAAGTAGTACACCACTCAGAAGTTGATTTAAGCTTAAGATTACTCACCGTGTGACCCAGAGTAGACCAGGAAAAACTGAAATTTGCTTCTTGTCATTTCTTATATCTTTGGGGGAATAACCCAGCATCTTTCAGGTAAAAATACTTGATGTATAGGTTTCTTTCCCTTATCTCCTCTCATACCCATTACCCCCAGGATGGCATGGGATGTCATTGGCCTGCACAGTTCCAGCTCTGTGGGGAGACTACTGGCTCCCAGACATTTTTAAGGTGTGGAGAACATCGTGTGGACACTGCAGACTGTGCTCCACACACACATTCTATGTACTCTCGGATTCCTCCGTCCCAAACCCAGACCTGTCAGTCCCTCTTCAGCCCTTCTTGCTGGGGCACACGGTAAGTTCTAGACCCCCCACAAGTGTGAGACTGACTGGGGAGAGGCAGGAACAACAGTTTAATCTGGTCCAGACACCACCCTCTGCTAACGCCGTAAGAGATTCCCTGGCTTGGTGCTGGCTAAGTGCAAGTATACTAGGGTCTCTCAGCCTCCACCATGCTACCCCTGGTGCAGGTCACTGGTTCTGGATGTTCTCGGATATATACCCTACATACAAAATGTATAGGATACTTTCTGTTTTCTTGCCACTTCATAATCAGAAACAAGGCAAAAATAAGAAGCTTGGTGCTTGAGACCTTCCTGACTCCTCTCCAAAGCCCCACATTCTACCACAGAAGAGATGTGCTTTCTTTTTGCTACCATGTCTGCCGTCTTCCCCACTCCAGGCTCACGCTGGGGCCATACGTCAGTTAGCAATTTCTGTGTAACAAGCGACATAACATCAGTGACGAGGAACTAGCGAGCATTTATTTAGTTCTCGCCAAGCTGCAGGTTGGCACTTCTAGGCTGTCCAAGCCAGGGCCTCTCAAGAAATGGCTGGACCCTAGAAAGGAGATAAAAACACTTGCAGTTCGATAACTAGCTTCAGAATGTACACATTCCCACTAGCACCTCTTTACTGTTAGCTCTGGGTATACAACATAACAATTATATATGAATATTTGTAACAGCTCTCAGAGTAAGATTAGTTAACATCCACACCTCACATTGTTACAAATGTTTTATTACTATTTAAAGTTATTACCAACTTGTATTATTTTGGAAATCAGTTGTTTTCACAAGGTATGTTATCTATAAGCAAGGAATGGGTTTATTACTGTTTTATTTCTTTCCTTTTTTTTGTTTTTGTTTTGTTTTGTTTTTGAGACTAGGTCTCGCTATTTTTGCCTCTTGGAACCGCAAGCTCATGTTGCCCGGGGTACCATGGACTCTAATTCTGTTGTTTTTTTTTTAAGTAATAGATATTTGAATTTCTTGGCCTTATTATCTTTATAGTATATAGTAACAGAGATAGCCTACAGAAACAATACTTCCCAGGACCCTCAATGGAGTGTGCGTGACTCTGAACCTAAAACAAGTGAGAGCAGTGATATGGGTGTGGTAATGGGTTTGAACACGAAGGTTCAAATTCAAGTTCCAGTATTGTACCTGAGCTGAGTGTGATTTTAGGTAAGTTACCTAAATGTGGACTGCAGAGTCAGACTGAATGGAGTCATACTCTGCCTCCCCCCACCGCATAATGTGACTTTGGGGGAGTTACTTCACCCCAGTAAACGAGAATAACTATAGTATAAGCGGATCAGGTTGCTATGAGGATTAAAGTGCCATACCTGCTCCTGGAGCAAAGTAGGAGCTCAATAAGTGCAGCAGCTGTTATTTGAGCCATTTTTAAACAGGAAGAAGTTCCTTCTTTCTCGGTTGTCTTATCATTCAAATCTGCCCATCACAATCGTGTGATTCTAAAGGAAGGAAGTCCTTATAACATCGACCTCCATCTTCACCTCCCATTCACGTCAGACGGCGCTGAAGTCTAAAGGCATGCTTGCTGTTTCCCAGAAGGAGGCCATGAGCAAGGCAAGTTGAGACTCTCAAGCAACTGAAGAATTCCTGAGGTCACTGGCTACACGGGGACGTGGAGGACCCCAGGAAGACCCAGTCCCACAAGATGGCTGAGCTCCTCTAGACCTAGGACACATCCCAATCTCCTAATTAAGGTCAAATCTGGCTCCTTCCCCATGGTCCTGGTCACAGCAGATGGCCCACAGAAACACCATTTCCCACTGACTCTCCTACAAAGGCAGCATTTCCTCCCTTCCCTTCTTCCCTCATCTTCCCCCTTTTTGCCTCATCTTCCCTTCTGTTTTTCTTCTTTTCCTTCCTCTCTGTGTCCTTTTCCCAATTTTCTCAATCCCTTTACTCATCCCCACCCCCTCTTCGTCCTCCCGTCTCGGTGTTGGGAGAGCTTTTTCTCTGCCTAACCCAACGCTTTCCAGGAACAGTTTCAGAGCCTCCGGGATCAGAAGCCTCCCAACACCTAGACAGGCAGGCCCTAGTCTTCGAACCATTCCGCGGTGCGCGGCGCCCCCTAGCGGCCATCTTTTGTGCCTCATTCCAAGGACACGATGAACGGCGTTCGGAAAAGATGCCTTTAGTTAGAAGAAAGAAGGTTCACAAAATGAAGGTTATTTACTGCTCGAGTAAAATAACAAAATCACAACCACCTCCTCTGCTACCTCACTCTTTAGAATATTATTCTAGGAAGGTAGATAGAATAAAGAGAAAGCTTTTAAGCAAAGAACCACCGCACTTTACAATATTTCATTGTAAGACATCCTAGTAAGATCCAAAACACACACAGTGAAACAGCCTACGTAGTAAGCAGTGAGGTGGAGATATAACTGGAAAACGCAAAGGACAGGAAGGATATGGATCAGCAACAGCTGAGGCTTGACAACACTGGCACTTTAAGCCGCAGGTTGATACTTAAAGGTAAGTTAAAGAGCAACAGATAGGTTGCGGGAGCATCAAGAATGCCCTTTGGAGGAATGTGCATAGAAGATGGTCAGAGTTAGCTCAACATCCTGGCCCTCTCCAGCTGTGCCCCTAAATGTCTCTATTCTCAGCATTCCACTCTCTCTCCAAAAAGCCACATTGTACGGCGCTAACCAGGAAGCCCCAAAAGAATCCTAGTCACAGACTTTTGCTCTCTTCATGGCCATGAAGACTCTATTCTCATTAACTGCTCCAACTAAAAATCTCTCCTGTGAAGTTGGTCCAGGGATGAAAGCAGATTATTTTCTGACTGTAAAGTCTGATCATCATAATCGAGAACTCTGGGAAACATCAACATGAAGTCATAACATTTTGTTTGTCCAAAGGGATACGTCCCTGTATCACTCACTTTTGTAATCCTGTGTAAGTGCACTTTTAACAGATGTTCGGATATATGTGAGCTGGCGAGTACTCCTTTCATAACTTGCTGCTTGCTCTGGGAAGCTGGGTGAGGGTCTCCTCAGATTCAGGCTCAAGTTAGGTCATCTTATAGATACCATCTTATGGTAACATTGATAGAGGCTTGAAAGTTCCTGACAAATGGCAGAGCATAAATACATTACTAGTGTGACTTTTTAAACAAGTTCATGCAAGCCGACTAATTCCTTGGTCTGAGTTATACTTGCTAATTCTTACCTTATTCAAATCAATTCAGTTTGAATTCTCTTATCCCAATGTAACAGAAAAATTAAGAGAAGCAATGACATTTACTGAGAAAGAGCAGGCTTACCTCAGGTTAGGATGGACACACGTGGACATACATTTAAAACAAAGACCATGGAAATATTATTCAACACTCAAAAAGAAAAACAAACCAACAAACCAACAAATTCATGCCATTTGCAGCAACATGAATGGAACTGGAAGTGATTATGCTAGCTGAAATTAGTATGAAGGAAAACATAAATAACAACAGTTTCACTTATAGTGAAATATAGAAAAACCAAACAAATGGTCAAGGAAAAGTCAAAACTAGCAAGCTGGTCATAGCACTGAAGCATACAGAAGAGGAGGGGGGAGGCAGCAGGGACAAACCAGGGAACGGATGAACATATGGGACTATGGTGATGGTTCAAGAGTGATACGGTGGCAAAAGAACTAAAGGGACTACAATAATGTAAGAAAAAAATAATTAAAAGTTACATATATTAGATTAAAATATGTTCTTGACATATCAGTATACATCTAGTTCATCATGCTCTTTTTGCTCAATGTTATCTTGAACATTATATGATGTTCTTAAAATTATTGACAAATGTTTGTTAATGGCCATATAATTGTTGATAATATAGTTAATTTCTTTTTAGACATTTATGGAGTTTGTCACTATTAAAAGAATGTTGCCATGCAATAGATAGATAGGTAGATATATAGATAGATAGATAGGTAGATAGATAGATAGATAGATAGATAGATAGATAGATAGATAGATAGATAGATAGATAGAGCCATTGAGATGGTGTCTAAGGCAGACAAGGAAATGGAAAAGAGATAGCAATTAGGTCATGAGTAGGTGTCCTGCTACTCAACTGACATGGGGTGAGTGAAAGTGTCCTATGTGAACAAACAGTTCTCAGACCCTAGCAGGCTGTTGAAAATTCAGCTCAACACAGCTCAACTGTGAGCCTATCTAACCAGAAATAGCATCAGATGCCACTGGTTAAAAACCTGGTCTTCCAAGACTGTTTTCCATCTAACATGCCAGTCAAAAGGCTGGTTACTCTGTAGGTTCCCCCATAGGGACCTCCATAATGTTCCCCAATATGGATCTCCATAAGGGTCCCCATAGGTTGCACCATAGATTCCACCATAGGGGTCCCCATAGGTCCCATCATAGTTCCCCCCATGGGTTCCCCTATAGGACTCTGCATATGTTACAGCATAGATCCCCCCATAATTTCCTCTATAGGTTCCCTCATAGGGGCCCCCATAGTTTCTCTCATAGGGGTGTAGGTTCCCTCATAAGTTGTTCTTGTGCTTCAGACCAAGCAGCTAGAGACTGGAGTTTCCCCTGCCTCAGGATTGATTGATATGCTGAGTGACTCACAGAACCCAGGAAGCCCATTGACTCACTAGATCACCAATTTATTTCAAAGGATATTATTTAGGAACATTAGGATGGAAGACAATCGTAGGGACAGCTATGGGAAAAGAGCATGCAGTGTCCATGCCAATTCTAAGGACTTTCTCTAAATCTCCACATCTTCACCAACCTGAAAGCTCTCAGAAGTTTTCTCAGGAATGTAAAACAAGAGATCAAATATCATGATATAAGATGTGCCCATTATTCTAATGGCTTAGGAAATGCTGGAAGCCAGGAACTATGGATAAAGATAAACTACGTATGACACATGATTCATCAAATATATGTATTTCTTATAAATCACAATTGCAGGTGTATCAAATGCTAAAGTTCTCTGACTGCAGTGTAAAGTGTTCAGTAATTAGAAACCATATCTGTTATTTGTTTCCAAAATCCCTTTGGTTATGGTTGAATAATGAGCTGTGTGCTGTGCCCACTGAATGTGGGCATCTCTCCAGAAAGTGAGCTGCTAACCACTTGCTTGTTGACACCATTGTCTAGTGGTAAATAGTCAAGTAATTCTGACACCATTAATGAAGACCAAGGACTGTGCCTCATAAAACCACAAGTCATTTAAAATTTGCATTAGTTAAACCAGGATATACTCTGGTACCAAAAGTCAAAGAGTGTTCAATGGTCTTATAACATAATTCCTTCCAAGGCACTGCCTTCACACTAGACTGATAGAACAGTGGTTCTCAAACTTCAGTAGCCATCCCAGTGATTTTGAATCCCATTCTCAGAGTTCCTGATTCACTAGGTCTGGGATAGAACTGAGAATCTGTACTTATAGCAAGTTCCCAAGTTCTACTGAATGCAGGCTTGGGGCCACACTTTGAGAAACACTGATCCAGAAAGTGAAAAATAAATCACCCACTATATTAGCTCGACTTTCTTACCCAATATTTGTGAGCCAAGATATGGAGCAGAAAGCACTCATTCCTGAGAATTCACCTTAACTAAGTGTCTTAAATTATCACTGAAGGACAAATGCAGTTTTAAGAATTTCTCCATTAAAATCTCTTCATTAACAAGCCACATAATTTTCATGTTAAACTTCTTTGTCCATAGAAGAGATTATCAGTAGAGAGAAGAAAAATACTCAGTTGAGAAACGGGTCGCCTTCTAATGGCAGAGGTCACCATATTGAAGGCATTTGAGACAAACAAATGTCTATTTAGGTATCTTTCCTCTCATTACCTACACTGAATATATCCAAAGTCAGTAGCAACCTGACCTATCTGGGACAAAGAGCAAAAGTAAAAATGTATGACCTCCATGTAGCATTTTGTAGCATATGAAGTTATGTTATTAAGTCTAACTTGCCCATTTTCGCAGATTTTAACATTTCAAAAGGTAACAAATTCTACCCATATCTACCACTGGATGGATTTCCACCTACCCAGTGACCCCCAGCCCTGCAGATTTGTACACTGATAGTACAGATAGGCTAATAAGCAATTAAATACTTACGACATGGCTGTAGTTGAGAATTTCTTGTCAGGGAGATGCCCTCAACCTTGTGTGTTCCAGTTAGAGTTATGAAGTTGATCCCCTCTGTAAAGAACTTAGTCCCAATGGACTCGGTGATTCACTTTCCATTGTTGTAGTTAACAATGGTGAGCATACACCAAGGACCAGCCCTGTAACTGCTTGAGTGGCACTAGTAGTAATCAGATTGTTAAAAAAAAAAAAAAAGTGACAGAATGAATACATGCAAATTCAGTAGAGGACATATTCATGTTCTGAATCTGTTAAAGATTACCTATTA
This sequence comes from Uropsilus gracilis, assembly GCA_004024945.1. Classification (NCBI taxonomy): domain Eukaryota; kingdom Metazoa; phylum Chordata; class Mammalia; order Eulipotyphla; family Talpidae; genus Uropsilus; species Uropsilus gracilis. The sequence goes on from PVHY01004600.1 coordinate 50,306, forward strand.
AATCTGTTCAACTCTATTTTTAAAGATTACCTGTTAAGAACTATTTCACTGCAGCATATCTAGAAAACAAAGGACATGTAAAACTTAAAATTAACAGGCAGCAGAACTGAAGCATAGCGCAAGGGAGGAGGGGAGCAAAATTGAGGGGGATGGGTACAAGAGATTAAGATGATGGTTCATGGGTGACAAGGTGGTGGGAGAAACCCAAGGCAATGCAAAAAATATTTATCTGTGCAATCAATTTTTTAAAAAATTTAAAATGGCAATGATTTACATTCAAGATGTAATATCTACTTAATATTAATAAAATACTATATTCAGTATAAAATATAAATGTTACAAGAGCAAAAAAAGACTATTTCACAGTTAAACTTTATGTTGTTCAACATGTTTTAGTTAGAGCATGTGTGTTTATACATTATGGTGAGTTTGGGTTTTGTGAGAGTAGTGGGCATGTTTCCCTTGAGTGTCAAGATTCTATATGTGTTGTGGTCTAATGAAATGATGTACTAGGGGAACTTTGTCTTTCAAAATTGAGAGGCAGAAGAGGAAGGAAGTCATCTCAGGATTCCAGAGAGGAAGTGGATGGAGGTCTGAACTGGAAATTCTCTCTGAGTCCAGACTTGGCAGCAATAATGAATATGAAAGTGGATGAGAATCCACAGATGAAGCAACTCTGCATGAGGTGCATGTTCATTCCCTTCACTGAGTTATTGGGAAATCTGAACTTAACCCTTTTCCCAGTGAGAATCCCCTCAGTATTGGAGAGAAGGATGCTTTCTGCTCAAAACTGGAGAATGAGAGTTGAGTTCTTGGCAGCACTGTGCCCATTGCATCAATGGCAGCCGCTATTATAATGAAATGTTTGTCAGGAACTGCTGCTTGAATGCTTTGCAGCATCACTATATATAGCTGGCTATTCATTCAAGTAGAGAGAGAAAGATGGATAGTTAGATGGTGTTTTTTTAGAATTCAGAATGATAGTTCTGTCTGAAGAATCTTAAAATATACATGCTGCTTTAAAATGAGAAAATATGAATTAAAAGCCCTTAATTAAAATGGAAAGAACAAGGGACAAAATGTTAGAATGAAAAGAGATGATGGAAAAAGATGGGTATAGTGGTGTGTACCTGTAATCCTAGCTACCTGGTAGGCTGAGACTAGGGATCACTTGAGTCCATGGGTTCGAGACTACCACAGGCAACATGGTGAGACCTCGTCTCAAAAGAGCGAAAGGAAGAGATGATGGAAAGATCCTATAAATTTCTAAAATTAGATACTAGACAAGAAATTGGGCTCTGAATTTTTTAGTAGCCAAAGAAAAATAGGAAAAGTGAAAATTCATATTGTATATGAAAATAAAACATTGATTCATCCAAAGGAAGATTTTTCCCAGTTCTTGGGATGAAAAACTTTCCTGTATTATATGTTCCTATAAGAGAGGTGCCCAGTTACTCTAGGTAGTTTCATCTGTAAGTTCTTCACTGCAAGCATTTTCACCTGTTACTGATCATAAGAAAATAACTGGTTGGCAGTTTGGTTTGAAAGTCTGGTTTCACATTTGATTTCAACTGACACAGTAATCTCATCCCTCATAATTTTTTTTTTATACACTAGGTATGGTAGTATTAAAACAGTTCATGATAACAGCTAGGTCTGTGTGCTTGGTAGAAAATATGGTGATAAAAGTTACTAGAAATGTGAGGTGAGAGAACATAAAGCCGGATTGCATACTGTGCTAGAAAATAACCTAACATATCAGTTTGTAAGTCCTTCTCTGAATGATCTGTCTCCAATCCCTCCTGCCTATCAAACCCTAAAGTTTACTAAACTATGGCAAATGTGAAAGAAGTGGTTAATTATTCACAACAATCTTTGAGATCATTATCAGTTCTTTAACCAATTTAGATATGATATCATGTTTTCTGATATTGTCTATATATATTGGAAATTAGAGACAAAAAAAGAGAAAATCATACTCCTCCTATGGCTCCCAAAAGAAATGATTGCTTGATTCCTGATGAGCATGTGCTTCTTGAAAATGGTGACTGGTTTTGTTTTGGTTTTTTTTTTTTGCTGTTGTTGTTTGTTTGTTTGTTTTTTTTTTTTTTTTGTATTTGCTAGTACAGAACATGATGTATGCAGAATTTTGGTATTTGGCACTGAATCTAGTTTATCTGGTTTCATGAAATATGAAGGCCGAGAAGCAATAAATCTTTTAAATGTATGTATCTTTACATATATTTAATAGATAGCAGGTTCTCAAAAATATTTTATCAGTTTTGTTTCCTCTTCTCATGACAGGTGAGAGACTCTCAATAGCTCAAGTTTGTAAAATAAACCAGTGCATTTCATTTGAAAATTTGTTCCAATTTTCTTTTCCAAGATACTAGCCATAGACGAATATATGTTATTTTCCTCATGTTTAAAGAGACATCTTTATTTAAGGAATTTCTTCTGCTGGAACTATTTCCAACCTAAATTTTAAGAATTTCCTTATAATTATAAGATAAGAAATGAAATAAGAAATATACATATAATCTATGTATCTAAAAAATTAATTTATACATTATTTTTGTATATAGGAACCTTGTTTCTTTAAAATTCCAAACAGTAAAATCAGCCACCTCAAATGGTTACTATAGTGATATTGTTTATTAGGAACCTTCTTATCATCAGCTAGCTTATCTGACTGTTCAGTGTTTTTTGTTTATTTTAATTGACATAGCTGTAAAACAGGTAAAATTTCAGATGTGTTAATATTTTAGGTTTTATTCTTTGTCAAAACAGAGTAGAACTGGATAGTAAAGCTCTGCTAAAACCAGATTACATTGGGTTGCAAGGAGCTCTGGTCACCAAGTCGGCGGAAATGATTATCAGCCCATTTTAACCTAGATATAAATGTACGTTAAATCAGACATTTATGCAAATGAAAGTATTTTTAAAGCAGTAACCCAGTACCTGGGGTTTGATAAGAGTTTTCCTCCATGCCTATTATGCAAAACCTATTTCAAATCACACCTCTAAGAAGTGGAAGACGGAAATTCCAAATGAGAAGTTACACTAATCTCAGTGATGACAGAACTCCATCCACAACTAAATAGTAATCTTAAAATAATGTAGGTCAGGAACCAGACCTGAAGCTAGAATCTGGAATGTGGTTCAATCCAAGGAATTCCATGCTGAATAGAAACTGAAATGTAAAATGAAAGGCCAGATGTATTCATTAGCCTTCTGGTTTGTAAAGGTAAATGCATACAGTTTAGAGCTCTTTGCAAAGTGTTAAATTGGATCAGTCCCATAGTTTCACTCAGTTAATAAGAAGAGATGAAAACTTTTGCCTTCTATCATATTTGATCACACTTATAGCAACAACATTAGAGCATTACGATTAAGAACACCTGAAGTGGAGCTAGATAATTGGCTTATCAAATCATAACCACCAACACCTGCTATTAGCTATGGACCCTGGGGCAAGCCATTTACCTCTGTGACCTTCAATTTCTCCATCTATGAAATGCAGATAGGAATAACATCTATTTCCTACTGAGTCAAATAACTGCTGCCTCATTGTTGAGGAAATTGTGTAAATAGGCACGGAAGTCAGTAGAGTGTCTAGCATTTAGGAATGTTGGATATTATTGCTTCTCATTTATTTCCCACCTAGTATGCTCCTGCACTTTGCTCTTCTCTCTGTCTTCCTGTTTGTTCTGCTACTCTTGCTTTATAAACTTTCCTTTCACTACCACAAATTCTCTTTCCATACCTGTCTCCAGCCTCACTTCTGTAAAACTAGCCCTGACTCTCCCATCATACCCACAATCATGTTTCCATTCATGTAAATCTACATCTTGCCTGCCCAGCTTGGTCAGTGACATCATGAAGACCAAAAGAATATCATATCCTTTGTTTTATAAGTATAAATTCGATAAGTACTTACTACTTAAAGCGGTCATTCTAATTAGTTTTTATTTTGTTTTTGTTTTTTTGCAAATAAGCAGGAAAATTGTAAATGGAATCAAATTTCATTAATTTTCCCCCTCATTTTAAAATTAAAAAAAATTTAGCCTCCACTAAACCACATGTGCTTATACGTCCCTGTCTTCCTTCCCTGTCCCTGTACCCTTCCTCCTATTCCCGCTGGTAAGCTTTAGCTTCTTTTTTGCCAGTTTCAATTTTTTATTTTTTTCTACTGTTCCCATGCACTTGTTTTTTGAGTGTTTATATTCTGCAGATGAGTGAAAGTAGTTGATAACATAGTCTTTAAATAAGGTAGCACATATTGCATTGAGAGATTATGGATCGCACCTTTTTGAATCATTTGAGCATATATTTATAATTTATATTATATATAACATATATAGCATATATAATTTATGTATAACATTTATATAAAGTTATACATAATAAGTCATCAAGAAGCAAATGACTTTTACTCAAGTGAAGATTATTTATTTACAAAGGCATAAAAATAGATGATATCCTAAGTGGAGAGTGATTAGATTTACATGAACTTGGTTTTCAGAGAAATGACATGTGATATTCAGCTTTTCAGTTTGTAACTCGGTCATCCAAAAACACAGACAGGTTTGGATAAGTACGGAGAAGGCAAAATGTAATCAAAACAGACTGCAATGACCTGCTTTTTCAGGTGTTGCCCATGTGTAGAAAAAAGATACTTTTAGAAAGAATGTATGCATTCATTATAACAAAAAATATGTTCAATTAAAGCATGTCTTTAGAGCAATAAAGAAGAATTAAGAAAGTTAGGAGACATCTTTTATACAAGACAAAATAGATATATTTGTTTCAGTCATGTCTGTTTTACTGTGACTCTTTACAAGGTTCTCCAGCAAATAAAATGTATTGGGAAACGGATCTCCCTCTAATATGAAAACATAACTAGAATAAAGTGGTACACTACATGTCAGATGCAAACCGTCACTTTGTTTCTGAACCTTTACATGTCTAAAATTGAGGAAAATAACAGCCTCTCTGGACCGCACTTAACTCAAATGCAAATTAATTTTATGATTTCTAGGACGCTTCTACTCTCAACATGATACCTGCATAGCCCTGTGAGGGTAAACTCCCATTACTGTATGTATCCAGTGCTCCATGAATGTAAGATCATCACATCTCTAAAATAATATTTCATGAAGCTGTAGTAATGCATAGCTCTAAGTTGGCAATGGTATAGATAGGTTGAGAGTGGAGTTACATTTTAACCATTATCTAAATCAAGTATGAACCATGAGAGGCCTGCTTTTCACTTGGGATCAAGGCACTTTCTTAGACTAGAAAATGAACAGGAAGGCTCAGGAAAAGTTAGGATCTTGAATCAGAGTCCTTTGACCTTATCTGAGAAAATGACAGTTTGAGACTACTCTTAAGTGGCAAGAAGTAAGACTGTACACATGAGCATCAGTATGGAACTGGGAGGAAAACAAGGCAAGTAAGGGTTCTGCAAGCTTTGTTTACCTGGGCTTTCCACATCTGATTATATGCTTCATATACAATAATCCTCTCTGATTCCACTTAACTAAAATTCTAATATGTGCAGACATACTAATATATACAATTTCTGTGATTGTCAAGAATCCACTTTGTGCAGAGTCAAACCACAAGTCATTCCTATTAAGGAGAAGTTAAAAAATGAAGAACTGGATATAGGGACAAGGAAACAGGAGAGAAAAGAAAGAATAGTAGAATTTTTTCAGTGCTATATTAGGAAAAGAAATGAAAGCATAGTATTGCTACAGATGCCTCTCCATGAAAAGGGAAAGCACAGCAAAGTGAATAGGCATCATTTCCCCTAACCATACTTATATGCAGCCACCTTGGACTACAACTCCCAGCATGCCATGCTGATGTTCCCCAGTGGAGAGCCACTGGGAAGGAGTGAGGTGGATATACAAATTAGTGAAATAAAGGACACATGGAGAAGGGACAAATGAAGGAGAGACACTTGGAGTAGAAACTTGGAGGGGAGACAAGTGAGTGAGAAACACATGGAGAAGCTAAAAAGATAATAGGAACAGAGCCAAAGATAACAGATGTGAAATCTCCATCTAGAATGGAAAACTATTAAAAAAGGAACCAAATAGAAATTTTAAATCTAAAAAGTAAAGTATCTAAAATAAAGGTCACTGTATTGATTTAATGACAGCTTCAACAGTACATAAGAAAAGGCCCATGAATTTTGTGTTAGGAAAACTCTACTTTCTCTCCTGCATTTCTCCTTTATTCTCACACTACAACTACACAATACTTGTGACACCAGATGTGAGGTCTTTTTTTTTTCTCCTAAATCAAGTAATTTTGTAGTACCATCTGGCTGCCTTATAATTTAACTTCATTCTAATATTATCTATCTGGAAATAATATTAGATCCCACTAGTTATGTGCTCAGTTCCACAAGACTGTTTCCCACTTCAGATGCCAATCCCAAGTAGTAGATCCCCAGGTTAACCATGACTTCTGTTTGATTTGGCTATAAATCCCATTTTCTCCTCCCCCCTGGATTCAATTATTTGCTAGAACAGCTGTTAGAACTCAGGGAAATATTTATTTACAGTTATCAGTTTATTAAAGGACGCTATAAAGGACACAGATGAACAACCAGATGCAGAGATACAGAGGGCCAGCTCTAGGAAGGTCTGAAGCACAGAAGTCTCTGTCCCCATGGAGCTGTGATCCTCTCCTGGTAAGTGGTGATATTCATGAACCTGAAAGTTCTCCAAAACCTATGTTAATGGAACTTCTTTGGAGACCCCCATTCCCCACTCACACAGGCACAATAAATTATTAACCCCATGTCCAGCCTCTCTCCCATCATCATGGGACATTGGACTGGAAATGGCTTGGTCTTCCAAGTCATTAATTACCAACCTCTATTCAGGAGTCTCCCCAAAGTCATCTCATTAGAATAAAAGATATGGACATCACCCAGGATTTTCTAGGATCTAGAAACCCTCTGTCAGAATCCTAATCAAAGACCAAGTATTACAACAGAGGTTGATACTAATGCTTTTATTATTTAGAACACTGCAAGGGTTTTAAGAATTCTGTGCCAGGAACTAGAGCTGTAAATACACACACACACACACACACACACGCACACACATGCACATACATATATATATGTTGTACTATCTCAAAAACTTGGAGACTAGACAATGAAACTTTAAGAACAAGCAAGAAAGAAAAACAAAAAAACTTATAAACATTAACAGTACTTTAGGGACCTGTGGGAATATATAAAACAATGTAATATATATAAATTAGTTGCAGAAGAAGAGAGAAAAACTGATATGGGGGAAGGGAGGAGGTAATTTAAATATAAAAGCTGAAAAATTTCTAATCATGTGAGAAACTCACCCCAATGATGCAAGAATCCCAGCAAATCACTGTTAAAATGGCTTTATTAAATATTCATGAGCCCCATCTACCAAATATAAAGACTTAACAAAATAGGAGGGGTTTATACTGAGAAAGAGCTGGACAAGGTCATTAGCAAAGGAAAAAAGTTACTTCAGGCAAGATCACTTTCCTTTAGAAGTGGAGGAGGACTTGTGCAGAAGACCTCACAAGATGGTTGGTAACCAGGAAACTGAGTCACACCAGAGGGCTTAAATGACTATAACAAGGAAACCCTAGATTGATCAATTTAGAATTCAACTTTGGCATGAGGCTAAGCGAGCAGTTAAGTTAGCTAAGAACTCCATTTGGAAATGGTTGTTTCTTTTTTTTTAAACACCTAAAGTAGAATGAAAATAGTAATAACTATATCTTGGCACTTTATTGTAAAAATGCCATAAACCAAACTTCAAAATCCACTGGTGGGGGTGGCAAGAGAATCACATTACACAGGATGACAAAAATTATTGTTGGCTTCTCATAAAACACACTACAAGCTAGAAATCAATGTCAGTGAGATAATATTTTTAAAGGACTGTGTGTATGTGTGATGGGGAGAGTGTCAACCTAGAAATACTTTACAAAAATGAAGGTGGACAGGGAGATTTTACAAAAATTTTTAAATTAACTCAGTTTGGATTTTTGTTTTTTAACAGATTCGGTAGAATATACAATGATAAGTTAAGATGTATACAGTAATATCTTGAACAGCCATTACATAAATAAAACAAAGAGGTATAACTTCTACTAACATAAGGGAAAATGGATCACCAAGAAACAAAAAACACTCAATCCAAGAGAATAAGGTAATCAGATAAAAAGAAATAAACAGCAACAACAAAAACCACTGGAAAACAAATAATAACCATCTGAACAAAGTAAAATGGCTCCTGTGAGGATTTTAGCTGAGAAAATCCCTTATGAACAGAGCACATAAGCATAAAGGCTCACAAAATCAGTAGTAATATCTATGACAATATGTACATATTAAATTAGTGTGAGTGGATTCCTAATAATTCCCATTGATTGTCTTGAACTGAGGAGAAATTTCTAGGACCTTCTTCCTGAGCAGTTTCAATAAGAAGCTTGGGAATCTGTCTTGCCATAAATAAAATACATATTAAAACTAAAAGTCTTTTTCCCCCATGAATGGAGATACTTCTACTTCTATGACTGGGATTAAAAGCTTTGGGAACCACCTTTTATTTAAGCTGTCAGTTTAGTGATTCTTATGCTCTAGCCTCCTGAAGATGGCAATAGAACAGTCCTCTACATGAATAATGAGGTTGCCCAACAGGATTAGGAGGAAGACCAGGGACAAATGTCCTTAATCAAGGTGGAAAGTGACCTGAAGTTTAACAGATGGGGAGACTGAGGGGCAGATCACAGCATTTGTAGACATCTACAGGCCTTAATGCAGGAGCTTACCTCTCTGGTAGCCTTGAAACTCCAGAAGATGCTTTGCAAGAGGTTATGCAGGAGGGAAGCCCTGGGAAGAAAACGGAATCTGGTACAGCTCTATCAGACTATGGGAGAGGATAGGTGAATGGAAGAAGCTTAATTCTGTTGCTTTCCTTTTGCCTATTTATATTCATATTTGTATTCATATTTTTCAGAAGCTTCTATCTGCCTGAGTCATGGAACACCAGACATTCTTTTGTTGCTGTTTATAACAGAGCAAGATGCTGGGCACTGATAGCTCCAAAAAGGGAGGCAACATCCAGTAGGACAGAATTGAGGTACGTAGAGATTGCTAGATGACCATAGTTTTGGAGGCAATGTTTCTACAATCTTCTCTGCCAAGGCACTTGGAGGGCTCTGGGTTTCATTTGGTGTGTCAAATTCTTCTTTAAAGATAACACTATAGTGCTTTACTATCACTATCAATAAACTGCAGTGGAAGATTTATAATCTACCCAACTAGTGTAGAGTATCATGAAACAAAGTCATTACAAAGACTTTTATGTCATGTGTGATAAAATAGAACTAAATTCCACTTCTCCAGCTCTTAAAAACAATGTGTAAGTAAGCCAATACACTATTTACAATGACTAGTAAAATCACGGGAATTTACAAATTTTAGTAATTTATAAAATTGAGAGAAAAGCCAAAGACTTGGCAAGTTTTAAGTGTAGTCAAAACATATGAACACTGTTTCTTGTTCTTTCATACCCTCTTGGCTTTCAAAAAAGCTAAGCTATTACATATATCAAAAAAGTTTTAAGTCAAAATTATTGTTTATCTGTATCTCTCTCTATAAATACATATATATAGTTTCTAGAGTTAAATTTTACTTCATATTCCTGGTAGCATCTCTAAAGAGAAAATAAATATAAGGATAGTTGTTCCTTATCTGCTTTGTAACTCAATTTCCTTGCTTTCCCGGTGGAATTTAGAAAACTTCATTTTTTAACCTAGCAGTGGTCATCAAATTAAAGAAAATCATAATTCAACTCCTAATTTTCTCCAAGGTAGAACTTCCTTTTTAGTCTGGCGTACAAATTGACCTTGTATGATTGCTGAAGATACTGTGAAAGGGGTTCTGGTTTCCACTGTAGAGCAGTGCCTATAACAAGTTCTGGAAATATCTTGCTTCATATTGCCTTTGACCAGAGGCCAAATAGTGATGATGAATCCAGTAATATCATTATTCCCCAAATCCAATGTTTGGTTGTTTTCGTTTTACTTTTAAATTTCAAATGCCTCTGAGCTCATGAACACGAAATAAATATACTCACTAATGCAGAACAGCAGGCAACCAACTTCTCTTGTACGCAAATATAACACAACCCAATCAAACTCGGCTGTCTGCATGGCAGACGTCCTAAAAGACTTTGCACAAAGCCTTTGAGGTCAAGGAACCCAAGGCTATGTGGAATAATTTGCTCCTACTTTTTTTTTTTTATGGTTCTGATTTTTAAGTATAGAGGATTACCCATTGCCTGTAGCTCATTAATCATGGTAGCTTTTGATTATGAAAAGTGCAATCCAAAAGATAGTACTTTGAGTGCTTGGCAGAGAGGTTCCATGCCCATTCCTTAAATGTGCCAGAACACCCTGCACTCTGCCAACTATGATTACACTTGGCATTAATTGAAGATGCTGAGAGCTATAAGCCTTCCTGAGTGTAGCCACCTGGAGCAGATTAAAACCTGAGTCCTGCCGGTGAGGAGGTCTGAGGGATTGGGAATACAGGCTGTTTTAATCTTTTCCAAGTCAGGCTGTTTCGAACTATCCATACATCAAATGTTCATGGATTTCATGCAATTTCCTTCTCAGGGGAGAATTCAATTACCAGTAACATAAAGTGGGATTAACTTGTTGTGGTGAGCCATCTGGAGAGAGAAGATTCACCAGCCCCTATAAATATGTTCTGAGATTTGCCACCATGATTTTGAAGAACTTACTGAAGATGCTTAAAGACATAAATGAGGTTTCTTTGTTCAGCTAAAAGAACTTATTGAAAGTGCCTAAAGACATAAATGAGGTTTCTTTGTTCAGCTAACCTAGTGAAATTAAAATACAAAGAGGAAGATCTAAACCTCTGCAACAGTAGGGCAATATTTGGGTTCAAAGACAAGCTTGAGTACTTGCAAAGATATTAATAAAAAGTCATTGTAGAAAGTGTACTGAAACTACTGCTGAGGCAAATGGAAAGGTTCATAAGAGGAAAGTGGGTGGGGGAGGGGGAGCTGAGGGAACTAACAGGAAAATTGCCATTCGTCAGAATTCAGCTTTCTGGATCATTCTAGAATGTCAGATGAGGACCAGTTCCCTTGGAGAACACAGACACAAGCTTAGATTAACCTCAGAAAGTAGAGGACTCAGAGGAATACTGGGGCAGAGAAAGCTTCCACATTTTAATGGAAAAAAATGAGCTGGTATAATCTGGGGATACAGACAATATGGTCAACCCAAATCTCCAGGAGTCAACTCAGATCATCTGAAATAAATAATGTCTGGAGAAGAAGATGAACGTCAACTAAAATAATTGACCAGGAAATCTCTGAGATATGGGGACAGAACAGGATAGATCAGAAAAATCATAATTATTTAAAAATTGGCTTTATTAAATATCTACCATTTCACAATTAAAATTACTAATGAACTGTATATACAGTATCCCCTTCAAGTTATTAGTAAAGTCTGATACATCCAAAATATAGTGAAACCATTCAAATTATGGTATATAGTCACACTGCTTCTAAACAATATGCACAGAACTAGATTCATTTGGTAAGGTTAGCTTTAAGTTTGATATTAAAACTACGCAATAGCACTATGAGAAAGGAAAAATCATAAAATAGCTTAGTTTTAAATATAAATGTGAAAATTTGAGTTAAAAATATATACAGTATAACCAAGTTTGATTCACCTCCAGATTTCAACCACAGTTTAACATTAGTAGATAATTCACTAATGTAGTACACTACATTCATATAGCAAAATAGAAAGACCATATGCTCCTCTGGCCTTTGACACAAAGGAAAGTCAACAATAAAAAGTCAATGCACATTCATGCCAAAAACTCTTAGTAAATAAGGAATAGAAGGAAACTTGTACATACTAGCGAAGGTTATCAAGCATATGCAAAAAACATCCTCCGTATAGAGAAATGTTAGAAGCATCTCCTTTAGAGGAAAAAAAGGATGCTTGCTAAAATTATTTAAATTTAGCATTTACTGGAGGTTCAAGAAAATACAAGAAATTAAAGATATGAGGACTAAAAAGGAAGAGACGTTATATAATGATAAAATTGTTATCACAGAAAATTCAAGAAGTTCTTGAAGACAAACTGTTGAACACAAGAAGAGTTCACTAAGATTATTTGATATCAACATACTAAAATTGCATTTAGATGCACAGACAATTAGAAATTAACTTATGTGTTTAGACATGCACACAATAGCAACAAAAGTTACAAGATTTCAACAAATAACCAAAGATGCGGAGGTCCATTATTGATAGTAACATAAAATTATAGGAAAATATAAAATAAAACCTAATTGAGAACTACCTTATTTGAACAACTATTGTCAAAAATAGATTTCCCCTTAACTTTTAAATTCAATGCAATTCCAATCAACATTCCAATGCAATTATGTTTATACTACTAAATTTCATATGGAAGATGATCCTATAATCATGAATCCACTTTGTAAAAAGGGGGAATTATATTTGCAAATTCAAAGTTTTAATATAAAATTATAATATTGAAAGATTGTGGTATTAATAGGGTAAGCAAATAGGTCAATAGGATAGAATTTTTTAATAAACATTTATAATTTGCTCTGGCTCTCGAAATAAAAAAGGACAAAATTAGATCTTTACTTCACATGATACACAATAAATAAAATCCAAATAGACTAAAAACTATGAAAAGCAAAACTGTAAACTTTAAAATATAACATATAACATTATAATTACATAATGGTCATTAAATAATTTAAATAGATTTAATTATCCATACAGGTAAAATTTTAAAGCAAAATAATGAATAAGAAAGTCATTTGGAAAAGGTTACCTACAGAATGATAATAATAGTATGTACTATTTATAGGAAATATACACACATATGAAAGTAAACATAATAAAGAAACATAAGCATACTATAAAGGTAAATGATAAATTTGACTACTTAAAAATTAGAACTACTTAAATATTCAAAAGATATCATGAGCATAATAAAAGTCCAACTCATATAATGGGAAAAATAATGGGAACTCATATAATCAATAAATAATTGGGGTACCTAATAATAAAGAACCCCAATAAGGCATAGAGAATTTCAAAGATAAAAGGCACACAATTCACAAAAAAAAATGTGGTGACTAGTAAATATCTGCAAAGATTCTCCGCAGCATTCACAATCAAGGCATTGAAAACTAAAAATCATTGAAAACACACTTTGAACTCTGCAGACTGGCAAAAAAAAAAAAAAAAGAAACAGTAAATTTTGTAATATCAAACTTTGTTGAAGATGTGGGGGAGCAGAGACACACGATTGGTTCTGCTGACTTTGATGGGCAATAAAGAAGTCCTAGCAACAGTGAAAATGCATTATTCTTTGATTCAATAGCTCCACTTCTAGATGTTTATTCTAGAGCAAGTTTGCATGAAAGAGAATGTTTGCACAAAGCTATTCGCTTGTGGTATGGTAGCAGACTTCATACTGCATCAAGAATGAAAACATCCTACTGTCTTTAAGGATGTTGGACATCTTCTGACTAATGCATATAGTGCATTATGCAGCAGTTAAAATGAATGACATGAAGTCATTACTAAACAAAATACTGAGTGGTAAAATCAATCAGTGTTAAAACCAAAGGATATAGAGAGTTTTGTGATCATTGATGCCTATTGTTAGATTTCTTTCCAGAAAAATACACCAATATTCTGTAAGTGCTAGAAATTTTGTTTTAAAAATCTGTTAATAATTTAATGTGTAGAGGTGATACTTTGGACTGTTTTAATTTGTGATTATTTAACTTTTAGGGAAGTTAAACATTTCCCTGAGCCTTTACTCACTCACTATTTGCATATTTGCTCATATCCTTTATCCCTATGTCCAGTTAGACCTGTGTATCATCTGTAGACATAGCATATTAATTTCCCATATTACTTAAAATAGAGGAAGTTTTGTGTTTATAGGTTATTACAATTCTCCCCTATTGTTTTCAGTTTGGGACAGTGATGGCAAATTTCATGTGTCAGCTTGACTAGACCATGGGTGCCTAGGTAACTGGCTAAACATTATTTGTGGCATGTCCAAGTGTTTAGTGTTTTTGGAAAAGATTAACATTTGAATTGGTGGACTAAGTAAGTAGCCCTTTCCTTTATGAGAGGGCATCAGCCAATCCATTGAGGGCACCCAGAGGACAGTGGAATTCACTCTCTGCCTGACAACTTGAACTGCAACAGGAGTTCTGTCCTGCTCTCTGCTCCCCCAGTTCTCAGGCTTTCAGAGCTTAGAAGTAAGTTCTCCCCAGTTCTCAGGAGTGTTCCCCAACTCTCAGGGCTTTGAACACCACACAGCCCTCCTGGGTCTCCAGCTTGCAAACTTCTCAACTTCCATCATCAAATCTGTCTATACCTCATAATAAAGCCCTCTATCCTATAATTGTTGGGTGTAACATTTTTGCTAGGCACATTACCCCCAAATAAAATAAAAAATCTATTTGTAAACAGAGGAGAATGAATATTAAGCAGTGAAGATGCTCAGATCAGACCACCCGAAGATTGTCAGAGTTGGTTCCCTCAAGACACCCTGCTCTGGTATGTAGATTATTTTGAATTGAGAACCAGAAAGACCTGGAAGCAGGAGCTCTTACCACTCTCTAAGCCCCGTGAGTAACATGGAGTCACCCACCTCTTTCCTTTGTACTCTGTACCCTTACTCTATTCCTTAGCTCAGGATTTAAGCTCCTCTCTCCACAGCTGATAATCGTGACAGCTCCCCCATTCAAACGTTATTAAACTGATATGTTTTTTTCTCTGCTCACCTGTCTGATGTGACTTTGATTATTTTGCCAGCCTGAGAAGAACCCAGAAGGCATTTCCTCCGTGCCCCCCAAACAGGTAACTAGCAGTTTTTCCCATGCCATGTTTGAGGTAAAACACGAAAGAGTGTTTTGTTCAGGCTAAAACCATAAGAGTAAAAATGCAGGTCTGTGCACGGTGGTAGGCATTTCAAGACCAGAAAGGGTCAGAGTGAAGACCAGGCAAGAGTTCTCAGAGCAGCCTTAAGGGGAAATGGTGGTAAGGAATGGTGACTCCCTCTGTGTTCGGAATGTTTTCCTGGGAAAGTGGGAATGCACAGAAATGCAGTGATATATTGGTTATCCATTCTGCATACCCATCACTAGTTTTCTCATTAAACCTTCATACAGTAACTAACATTTATTGAAACAACTATGTGCCAGAGTATCTGTGAAAGTGTTTTAATATCTTGTCTAATCCTTAATATAACCCCATTGTAGAGAAAAGAAAACTAAAACATTGAATTCTTGATGAACGTCATTCATCTTTGAAATGTAAAGAAAGACTGAACTCCCTGTTTTTTTCACAATGTTCCCACATTAAATTCATTTCTTTACTTGGGGTTGTAGGTTACATTTCTGTTATTCTTTGATATCTTCTAAACTCTAAACCTTAGGGGGACTTTACAAACTCTTGAACTAAATAGCATGATGACCATGGACAAAAAAACTTAAACTGCCTGGATCTCAAACAGTTTATTATTACACAAATACAAAACTAAATGGACATTACAAGAAAGGAACATTACAGATCATATCATGAACCTAGATTCCAAAACTCTAAACATATTTTTTTTTCTAAACACATTTCTAATCCATGAACTCTAACAATATGTAAAGTAAGCAATAAAGCAGATGAAATGGGGGTTTAATCTTAGGAACATTATGTTATTTTAACATTTAAAAATCAACAAAATCCAACATTGCCTTCCAAAAAAAAAAAAAAAGAAATCTCTCACCAAACTGCAAATAAATGGAAACTGCCTAAATCTTATAAAGAACAACTTAGAGGCCGGGCACGGTGGCTTATGCTTGTAAGCTTCAGCCTATGAAGCGGCCGGGGCTAGGGATCGCAGTTCGAGTCCTGCCTG
Organism: Uropsilus gracilis; assembly: GCA_004024945.1. Taxonomy (NCBI): domain Eukaryota; kingdom Metazoa; phylum Chordata; class Mammalia; order Eulipotyphla; family Talpidae; genus Uropsilus; species Uropsilus gracilis. The sequence continues at coordinate 66,354 of PVHY01004600.1, forward strand.
GGGCCCACAGCGAGACCTAGTTCCAAAAAATAGCTGTGTGTGGTGGTGCACTCCTGTAATCCCAGCTACCTGGGAAGCTGAGGCTGGGGATTGCTTGAGTCTATGGCACCCTGGGCAACGAGAGCCTGCGGTTCCACGGGCAAAAATAGCGAGACCTAGTCTCAAAAAATAAATAAATAAATACATAAATACATAAATAAATAAAGAACAACTTAGAACTGATATCATTCTTAGTGGTGAAAGACTGAAAGCTTTCCCTCAAAGACCAGGAACAAGACCACAATGTTCACTCTCACTTTTACTCCACATTATGCATGTTCTTGCCGGTGCAGTGTGAAAGAAAAAGAAACCAAAGGCATATGTATTGCGAAGGAGAAATGTAAATAAACCCTTCACAGATGACAAGATCGTCTTTGTGGAAAGTCTGATAAAATCTGTAAAAATGTTACTAGGATTAACAACTGAGTGTAGCAAGGTTGCAGAATACAAGATATATGTAAAAACATGGATGTTAAAAAAATTATACTGAGTACAAGAAGTCAGACAAAAGTCAAGCACATATTATATGGATTCATTACGTGCAACTCAAGAAAAAGAAAGGTAGAGTTTTATTAATATACACTTCTAGAAAATGCAAAAATAAAAAATTAAAACCAATGTGTGAGCGGAGCGGGACTGGAACGGGATGGGGATGGGTGGTGTGGGGCTCTGCCTGAGGAGGAGCTGGAGGGGTGTCCCCAGCTGTGGCAGTTAGAGGGGCGCAGAAGTGTGGGTACTGGAGGGGCCGCAGGAGTGGTGACGAGAGGCGAGAGTTCGCTGGTGGGAAGAGGGGAAGGCCTGAGAACTGGGAGGCGGTGGGTAGGGTGGGGCGCTAGGGGGCGGGGCCTGAGGCCGGGCCCGCCCCAGTCGTCATGGAGCGCCTCCTCAGCGCCCTCTGGGGTCTGCCCTTCCGGGGGGCATCCCTACGGGCAGTGAGGGGCCTCGTGAGCAGCGGCGGGCTGGGCTTGAGGGCCGAACATGGGGACGCAGGTAGGACGCCGAGCAGGCCCAGTCGCCGCCCGCGGGCTTCCGGTTTCACTTTTCCTGCCCGGACTCGGGAGCGGAGCGCTGGCGCGGGAGCTGGCGCTTCCTGTGTCCCCACACGCCGTCGTGCGCCCCTGCCCGGCAGCCCCTGCGGTCTGGATGGCGGGTGGTGCCCTTGGGGCGGCGGGAGGGGGTGTTCACCAACCCTAAGTGGGGCAAGGTGTCCTCTACCCAGACGTGCGCGCTTTCCCCCTTAAGTCCTCGAGCTCAGGCGCCCCAGACCTTACCCCGAAGGTCAAGTGCACAGCCAACCCCGAGCTCTTTCCCGTCACCCCGGGCTGCTACTCGCAGTTGGAATTACGCGGTTCTGTTTTCGGGCCCGAGAAGCGGCAGCTCCGCCTTGGATTCCAGAGAATTTGCTTAAATGCCTTCCACTTCATGTGTGTTTCTAGGACCCAGAGAAACGTGTCTGCTAATAACTCGTGCGCCCCCCCCCCTTTTTTTTTGAGACTAGATCTCGCTATTTTGCCCGGGGAACCGCAGGCTCACGTTGCCAGGGGTACCACGGACTCAAGCGATCCGCAGCCTCAGCCTCCTAGGTAGCTGGGATTACAGGCGCGCGCCACCACACCCAGCCATTTTTAGAGACAAAGTTCTCTGTGTTGCCCCGGGCGGGTCTCGAGCCCACGGACTCAAGCGATTCCTAGCGTTGCCGCGCTCTGTAGCTGCGCTTAAAGACACGCGCCGCCGTGCCCGGCTTCGTGCCCCCTTTACACTGACCACGCTTTGTCGACGTCTGGCTGATCCGGGAGAGGCGTTTGGGAATATTGAATCAATATGCATTTGAGTCCTCTGTTGGATAGGGATACCTACTGCCATTGGAGTTATATTTCTAGTGCTTCGGAGGAGCTTAGCCTCCCCTGGCATTGTCCTGCGCGGCTGCCCAGTTATTTCACCTGAGTCCTAACCCCTAACTCTGCTGAAAATGGGCCCAGCTACTTGGAACTATCTATCCCCAGAAGTATTCAATATGTGGAGTTAAAAAAATAAAAACACTGGCAGTACCTGACCCAAAATAACTTCCGTTCTTGACCTTCAGAATCCCTTGGTGCTTCTAGCCTGCCAACTTGTTGATATTTGGTGCCTGATGTACCGGTGGTGTTGTTCTTGTTCCTCTTTATAGGACAGTGATTTCAACACAAAGGACCTCAGGTTTGCACTTGGTGCTGTTGGAAACAATCAACTAATCAACTGCCTAATCAACTGCCAGGAATGAAGTTCTTCAATTACTTGAAAATTTGACCAGACACAAATAACTTAATAGGAGGGTGAAGCATATCAGACACCCCTCCTGGGAGTTTATTCTAAGGAAATAATTTAAAAGATGAGCGAAGCTCTATGTCCAAAGAAAAATCCTTTAATAAAATATAAAAAGCCATAAGTAGCCCATGTAGACTGCTGAAAACACCAAATAGTGGGATATTATGAACTGGTGATCAAGATAGTTATCTTCTCTTAATGAAAGATAATTTGGACTTTTTGTGTTGTAAACAAAACTGAATGTCAACTATTATTTTCTGACGTTTGATATATGGGTGATGGCATCAGCAAGGTTAAGTATTTCACCCTCAATATTGTGATCAGGTTAGTAAACCCTCTGGGTCTGTTTTTTTTTTTTTTCTCATTTGTAAGTTGAAGAGATTGTAAGATCCTTTCAGATTCTTTGTCTGTTTGTTTGTTTTTTAGAGACTATGTCTCTCTATGTTGCCCAGGGTTGTCTCGAACCCGCAGACCCAAGTGATCCCTAGCCTCAGCCTCCCAGGTAGCTGGGACTACAGGCACACGCCACCACACCCAGTTCAGATTCATAATGAATGATGAAAACATTTATATACATACTGTGTTTCCCTGCCCCCTCTAGCTAAATAATATTGTTGTAGTTACTTTGCTTACACTCATTGGGAATAAAATATAAGATAGAGACCAAAAGGAATAGATAAAAAGAAAAACAAAATGTGGACAAAAGCCATGAAACCAAGATTATAGCAGACTTCAGTTTCCCCCTTAGTACCACATATTATAGGCGTCTCTCCTTTTTTCCACACAAGAATTTTTAATAAGACCTCCCCTGACAAACAGAATCAGAGATATCTTTTATAAACCAGCAAAGGAGAGCAGTTTAATAACCTGTGAGATCAGCGTTCTTTTCTCTGCAATCACTCAGCTGCTCCCAGCTGTATCCTGACAGGAACTACTCCTTTGAAAGTAGAAATGGGAGAGAGGATCAATTTCTACCCTTGGATACCTGAGGAGAATTTATTCTGCATTATTTCATTTTTCAGCTATCTCTTTAAGCTTCTGTGCCCCAGGGGGAACTGCAAAACTACCTCTCTACTTATTACTCATTTCTTATTAATATAATGAGTCAATTAAAGCATTTTGTACCAGAGCTTTATGGTCCCTGTGAAGATGGAAGGAAGGGGGAGAGGGGACTGGACTGGCTTATTCTGCTGGGTTTAACACACTCTAAAAGGAAGATTAAGGAAGAAAAGATCATGTGCCTTTTAAAAAAAAAAATTCCTATTTAACAATACAGGGTCTATTTCAAAGCGTGAGCCAGCTCTCTCCAAAAGGGAATGGCAAAAGAAGCTAACCCCAGAACAGTTCTATGTCACCAGAGAAAAAGGAACTGAACCGGTGAGCAACACTCATTTGCCATTTGCCATTTTCTGATGAGATATTTTGGGGCATGGCGGTGCGGGGGAGATTGGAATAGATCTGACTACAAAACCTAACTCTCTGTCAACAACTCTTCAGTCAGCTTCTCCATTCTTTCCTGGACATCAGCATCCATTTAGTTATAGAAAGTTATAGAAACCTACAGCCTTTCCTGGGATACATCACTCTCTGCCCTCCACTGCCTCACTTGTTCTGACTCCTACATCACCTCCTAGCCACCACTTCACTCCTCTTGCCTTCATGCTAGCCCTAGTACTACCATCTCTGCTTCCCTGACTACAGTACGTCCAACTGTTTTACTTGCCTTCTTGCTCTTCCCCTAGTAGCCCTTCTTCATTCTACCACTAAACAAATCTTTTTTTTTGTTGTTTTTCAATTTTTCTTTATTGAATGAACATTGTATTATAAAACATTGTTGATGTTTTAGGTTTACATCACTATAAATCAAATCTATATGTACTGCATTTATGTTCACTGACAAAAGTCTAAATCTAGCCTTCACCATACCATTCTCCTTTTTTACCCCTAATTACCTACCCTTCTGGCAAACATTAACTGATTATGTAGTTCAAAAGTTTGCTCTCAATTAGTTCATCTATTTGTTTTCTCTATATACCACATAGGGGTGATATCATGTAGTGTCTTTTTCTAACTGGCTCATTTCTTCTAGGTCTGTTCATGTTCTTGTGGCAGAATTTCATCTTCTTTATAGCTGAAAACTATTTCATTGTGTATATATGCCACATCATTTTTGTTTATTCATCAATTAAATGCACTTAGATTGTTTCCAATTCTTGTCTATTGTAAATTGCGCTGTTATAAATACCAAAGTGTATATATCTCTTTGAATTAGATAACTACTCAGAAGTGGCATAACTGGAGCCTATGAATCCTGTGTTTTTAATTTTTAATCCCCATTCTTCTTTCCACCATGGCTTTACCAATTTACATTCCCACCAATGTTGTCTAAGGGTTTTCTTCACTCCACATTCTCTCTAACACTAGTTTCTTGTGTTTTTTTTTTATAACAACCATTCTTAAAATAATGAGATATGACATGATATCTCGTTATTGTTTTGATTTGCATTTCTCTAGTAAGAGATGTCCATCTTTTCACATTCCTGCTGGTTATCTGTATGTCTTCTTTGGAAAATTACATTGTATTTCTACTTTTTTTATTGGTTCTTTGCTATTTATTGTTGAATTTTTTGAGCTCTGATATATTGTGGGCTAACCTCTTGTCGGGTGTATGATGTGGAAATACTCTCCCTCATTCAGTAGGGTGGCCTTCCTTTTTGGTACAAATTACTTTTGCAGAAATTTTTAGTTTGATGTAGTTCCATCAATTTTTGCTTTTGTTTCCCTTGCCATTAAAGTCCTCAGACACACTGCTAAAACTAGTGTCAAGATATCATCTATATTTTCTCCTATGTATTTTATGGTTTCAGGCTTTATAGTCGAGTCTTCTATCCATTTTGAATTATTTTTTTTTTTTTGGTGTCTGGTATTACATAGCAGTGTACTTTCATTCTTTTGTAAGAGGCTATCCAGTTTTTCCAAAGTCATTTCCTTGCTCTATTGCAAGTTCTCAACTCAGTTGTCCATATGTGTTTGGTTTTATTTCTGAGCTCTGAATTATTTCCAGCGATCTATATGTTTCTTTTTTATTCCAAAACCAAGCAGTTTTAGTTACTTTTGTGGGAGTGGGTTGCTTCCTTTATGTTCTTTTTTTCCTTAGGAGTATATTTGCTGCTGGGAGTCTTTTATAATCCTCAATGAATTTCATAATTTTTTGGTTCTAGTTCTGTGAAAAATGCCATTGGAATTTTGATAGAGGTTGCCTGGAATCTGATAGCACTTTCAATAGTACAGCATAGAAGAGGATATAAAACTTCTCTTATTATAGATGTCGGTTTCTGCCCATGTTGGGGGCAAGTGATCGGGGGATGGGCCATAAACAGACCAGCTCACTACTTGGTGGATTTCTGTCACACAGTAGCTTTTTAAAAGAGGTGAAAGGTTCAAGTCTGCCCAGATGATAGACTCAGTAGGTTAATTTGAGATTATTTGCTATGTAATTCAGTGAAGATACTCTTTTAATACTCACACAGGGGATTTGAATGTTAGACCTGTGAATTTTTCCAGGTGGGAAATCTAGATAGAACTCTTCCACTTTATTTCCTGAATTCACTTTGCTCCTTGGTGATTCAGTCTGTGCTTGGGCTTCTTTTTCATCCCATAAATTGGGATGTGCCTGCCACCATCTACTCCTGATGGGCCTTCATAGTTGCCTCATGCAAGAATTCTTTTTCTTTGACAAAGGACATAAGATAAAGCATTGGGCAAAAATGATCTTGTTTTGCTTTTAACAATGAGATTCAGTTTGCAAAATAATACTTGGAAAATAGTAAAGAAAGTATGGGCCCAACTCACTCTGGCCTCAGGTTCCCTTGTTTATCTTTTAGGAGACATTTGAAAACCTGCAGACTCCTTGCGCCACAATTAACATAGCACCTACGTAGCAATGTGGGCACAGGAAAAACTAGCTCATTATTTAAATTGTATTAGGCAGGCAGTGTCCAAAACACCATGTGAAGCATATTAAAGTGGCAGCCCCATCTCACTGAGCTGTGCTATGTATATATTTATATTCTGTCTCTAATTGGCGATTTCAGAGTATTTTAGATACTGACCTCAATTCCTGCTGTATTAACTCTTTTGAAATGGAGAACAAAATCTTACACAATACGGAGGACTATTCTCTGGCCTTTTTCTCGACTTTGATGTTCCTGAATAAAAGGTGCTATGTAAATATGAAGCACCAGTAATACCATCACTTGCATATTTGACATAGTAAGCTCTGTGTTGTCAATAAGCCTGCAGGCAGCTGTAACTTTCTCTTGTGATGTTGCGCTTTGTCAAATTTGTCCCAAAATTCCTTTATAAGGGGTTTGATATTGCATTTAAATCTGCTGTATGATCACCAGCTGATGTGAGAAACCTGAACATGTATGTGTCTCATTTATCTCAGCCTTTCAGTGGGGTCTACCTGAAGAACAAGGAATCAGGAATGTATCACTGTGTGTGCTGTGACAGTCCATTGTTCAGGTGAGAAAAAGGATCAAGAGATACTCAAGGAGAAGGAAACTTCAGATTTATAAACTCCATCTCTCTTGAGACCTTGGATCAACTCATACTGCTTTTAATTGCTTTTCTGACTTGACATTACTGCTCTAAGGATAGTTTTCACTGTAAGATTCTTGCTTTTCTTGTTGTTTCTGGTATTTAGAGCACTTAATAATATTCTTCAGCCTATATTCCTCTTTTCCATGTCTGTGAGAATAACAAACAAATAAAACTTGATGGGCACCTTAAGATAGAACTATTAGAATTTTTTCCAGGGAAAGTTTTTGAAGAGATCTAAATCATAATGGTATTCATTTGGTCATGTGATTAAAGCTTTCTCCCAGAAAAAAATGGGTTTATAACTTAATTTAGGAAATGTAGAATTTTATGAGGATAGATTCCCCACAATGCTTGACAGTCGTGAGTACAGTTCCCTTTTCTATGTAGCTATAAGTAAATTTAATTGTCCTTGATTTCAAAGCTCTTTTAAGTCAACCAGGATCTGAAATCTCTCAACAAAAGCTTTTTTGTTTAGACATGCAGGAAACAGTCTTTAAATGATAGATTTGATGAAGAAGAAAGAAAAGCATCTTTGAAGTCCTGTTTTCCAGAACTTCAAAGATGTTTTCTTTCTTTTGCATCAACCCTAAATGAGATTAGCATAAAATACCAGTCAGTCCAGCTTGCTGAAGCTTCTTTTAGGGCAGCGCATCATTATGTGCTTTGGGCTTTGTGCAGCCCCGACTACCCTGGCTGCTAATGTGGACTGAATTTGAGAGCTAGACACTGCCTACAAGGATGAGGCATTATCAGGACTGATTGTCTTCATGCTCAGGGAAGGACAGGCCTTTGCCATCACTCGATGGCTCATGAAGAGAGAGCCAAGATTGCAGCCAGCCCAGGGAAGCCTGGAAAAACTGGGAGAAGTTGTTCATTTGGACACAGTAAAGTGTCTCAGGAACACATATTCCTGAGACATTAGTTGTCATTTGACTTTTGATTCCGCTAATGAGGAGAAGAACCTTGAGGCCCAACCTGTATGTAGCCAAAGAACCATCTTTTAAAGGCGTACATGACTGCCACGTGCAGTAACCAGACCAAAGAGAGTTCTCCCTATTAGAACTCTATGTAAATGGAAATGTTCTGTATTCGTTCAGCCCAGCCTGGTAGCCACTAATCTCATGTGACTACTGAGCTCTCCAAATGTGATTAAAAGTTGAATTTTTAATTTTAATTAATTTAGACTTCATGCTACTGTGTTAACACAATGCTAGACCAAATTAAGGATGTTGTGTGACTAACCCCAGGACGCTGAGACAGTCAAACAACCAAGACTAATTGGAAAGGCAGCTGATTCTCCAAAAACCCATTTTACCCCAGTGGCCAGTTTACTCAACTGAAAATTCACTGAACTGCAAATTCACTAACCATGTTTGTTTCTATTCTCATCATTTAATCTTTCTTGGCAAGTTTCCATTTTCTTAAGAACTTTTTGCATTTCTTTCTGTTGTTTTCCTACTGCAGCTGTAGCTACTGAACAAAAATGATGTATTCGTAAGATTTTTTTCTTTTCCAGAATATGCTCTTCTTAAAGATTTGTTTATATGACAGTGCGGTAAAGTGGTTAGGGCTGCCTGGATTTACATCCTGGTGCTATTGCTCTGCCATTGTTCCTGTGGCAAGTTTCTTAATTTCCCTTTGTCTAGATTTCTCTGCCTGTAAAATAAACATAATAGCAGCATTGAATCCATAAACTTGTTGTGAATACTAACAGGATTATGAGTTAATACATGCAAAAGTATTAAATATCCTACAAACACTCAGGACATCTTAGCAATGATAGAGCCCTAGGGAGAGATCCTGAGGGCACTATACATGGATATATCTTGATAATGAGGGATTCTTAAGAATATAGTCGAATTAATGAGCTTCTGTACATGAGGACTATATTCCTGAGTGAGTTTCCCATTCCAGAGGATAGTCTCAGGAATGTCTTTGTTTGTCCTTATTTTCTCTGTATTTCTCTCTCCAGTGTGCAGCCTAATAATAGGCAGCTGTGTATAGAAAAAAAAAATAAACATGCCTTCAAATGCTTGCATAGAGTCTAAAGGAAATGAAAAGTCAGTCAACCAAAACTGAATAGTTATAGAACTAACTGCATGTGGGACCACTGCCTTCTGGCACCTGGCCTTTTTCTGTCTGCTGCCTTCTTTTCAGGGCCAACCATTACAGTGTATACTGGAGGAGCTGCTGACTCTTCATCAGAGATCTCTAACCTTGAATTTCCAGGCCAGATCTCTAACTGAGGCCAAAAACACTCTATCACTCCCCTGGGACTCTCAAGCTATCACTTCAGTAGCTGTGACCTTGTGTAACCACCTGCCCTGGCTTCTCTGAATGCCCCCTTCTTTCCCCTTTCCCCTTTCTTCTAATCATAGAAATTTTTATGAAGCTAGATTGTGCGATTAAATAGCTCATGATTGTAAGCATTAGAATAGAAACGAGTTTGCTTTTAACATAACATCTTGATAGCCTACATGTTACAAGTAGCTAGATAATATTGTTTCAATATTTAAGAGATGGAAACTCTTCCAAGGTGTTAGGGTATTCAGTCATCACTAAATGTCCCTGCTGTTGGTTTGGGGGCTATGAAATTTCCAGAAACGAAGAGAAAAATCAAATAAATACATTTGAAAACTAAATGTATTCTAGATGTATGTGGGAAGAAATGACTCAGAATAGTTTTAATTTTTCAAGGATGGGTCATATCTGTTAATCATTTAAATATGTATATAGGAATTACTAATTGACTTTAATATCTGGATCCCCAATCTTAAATTATATGTGATGGGCCTCTCTTATAACCTGAAAAAATCTCCAGATTCTGGTAATTGCATCAATAAAGGTTTATTATATCCCATAAAATGTTTTAAATAACTTTTTATTCATTTTAGATTAATTTATGTAAAAAATGACTGAATTCATAATTCTCTGTCAAAATTCCCTTAATGATTACTAGTTTATATATAACGTTGAGGGTGTAAAGTCTATAATTAACGATACTTCAGTTTTAAGGCCAGAGCAACTCAAATAAGTATTTTTGAACCCATAGAAAAAGATTGCAAAGAACCAATCTGAATGTGAAGACATTTCTAATTTGACCTGTGACTGCTCATATTTCATGGAAATGTCATTAATAATAATGACGAAATTTAAAAAATAAGTGCTAACATAAGTACCATGTATTCAACATTATACTGAATATACTATATAGAAAGTATCTACATTAATCCTCTCAGCAACCTTGTAAAGTAGTAATGCCATTTCTGTTCTATAGACTAGGGCACTAAGGCTTTAAAAGAATAAATAACTTGCTAAGTTCACCCAGCTGTAACACACAGGGCCTTGATTCAGATACAGGTCTTTCAGGAGCCAAGACCCTTACTCCTAAGTTATCCCTTTACTTTGCAAAGCATGGTCTTAGGTCTTGTGAGCACCCCTGGAATCACATGGTTCTCCTTTTTTTAAAATAGACTACCTGGGAGACCACGTCCTCTTCTGGTATTTAAGTCAGAGCAGCACCATGCAGAAGCACGTATGAAGATTTGGTTCTCTTTTTTAAGAAATGAATTGTAAACTTGTATTTCTTCTCTTTTCCCTAAGTACAGAGAGGCATCTCCCCATGATTTAAAATGTAAATATCTATTTCCGGGTGCCATTCAAGGGATCTTCTTTTTCAAAGCACAGAGAGTGGTCTTAGGGGAGTAGGTCTACTTACTGCCCTCCTCCAGCCCTCCCCGTTCCTCAGCATCCCTCATGCCTTTGGGGTGTTCCCTGCATGGTGAATCTCCAATTCAGGGCTTCACTCAGGATGCCCATGCTTGTCCACTAATAATAACTGCAACCAACATTCAAGAGCACTTAATGTGCTCCATAGAGTATCTGGGGAGGGGGCGTGGAGGGGTCAAGTGGTTTGACTTAATGTGTGGGAAGCTATGGCAGCAGGCCATGTGCTTTTGTGTTGAGATGACAGAGCCCCCAAAATGGCTGCCCCATCAGACCTCCCTCTCCCCAGACATACCATCCTTGGTGGCCTCCTTGGACCACTCTTTCATTTCACTTTCTTCCCCCTTTCCTGAACATAGAGCACATGGATTCAATCTGTGCTTCCCAGCAGGCCATGTAGCTCACAAAGCTACCAGTGATTTTACTTCCTTGTCAGATATGGCGAGGGGAGCTGTAAGCATCAAAGGAACAAGCCATCGTCTCACTGTGACGAGATGATATCTTGCTGTGAAATGACAAAGTTCTGAGACCTCTGATTCAGGTAACAGGCCTTGGAATCTGGCAGAAAAGAAGTTAGTCAGGTCTGCTTGGTGGATGAAAGTTAGGGCCTGATATGCCCCTAGTATGTTAGTAACAGTCTCTATGGCAACTGCAGTGTGTGCCTGTCTTATCTTTATATATATAAATGATGTTTTATATATATATGTATGTACACATATATACATATATATATACATGTGTATATATATATATGTGTGTGTGTGTGTGTATATATATATATATATATATATATATATATATATAACATCGTTGTGTTTGTGTACCCTGGGGTTCTCCCATTTCCTTAATACCCATTAACCATCTTAATCTTTTGTGCCCTCCACCTCCCCTGTTTTCATCCTCCTCCTCTTCTCTTGCTCTATGATTTGGTTCTGTTGGTACTTTTAAATTTTTCTTATTCTTTTGTTTGTTTTTTCCTGTATCCTTCATATAAGTGAGACCATCCCATAGTTCTCTTTTTCTTTCTGGCCTATTTCTGCTAATATGAACCCTCCTAGCTCCATCCATGTTGCTGCAAATGACATGTTTATCCTCTTGGATTGATGCGTGTTTGTCTGATCTTATCCAGCTCTGAGAAGAAATACTGCTCCGGCTCTGGGTGGCCTTCCTTTTCTGAGGCTCATGGTACTTTGGGCTCTGATGAAAGTAACACCGGGATCCTGAGGCGAGTGGACACCTCCTTAGGATTAGCACGCACAGAGGTGGTCTGCAAGCAGGTGAGTTTGTGTTGTGCCTGCTCTGGTTTCCCCCATGCTGCCTAGGTGCTTAGCACTGATGTCCTCAGGAGTCTGGCACTGTACCTGGAAGTATTATTGTCACTAAAACACATCAGGTTCTGCGCGGGCTGTTTTGAACCCCTCTCTCCCATCACCTGGGCATGACAGGTAAGTCTTTTTCGCAGCACTTGGGGAGTAGCTTTTCCTGATTCTCACCTTCCAGAGAATCAGGAAAGAGAGAGAGCAGAAAGATGGACCAAAGAGAGAGTTGGCCCTTCCAATTCTGTTGAGCCTGGACAGGCAACATCTTCCACCTCCTTCCTGCTAGCAGCATGTCACCCAGGCAGGGTGACACTGCAGTGACATTGGGATCACCCAAGCAGGGCCACTCTTCAGTGATATCAGGGTCACCTAGACAGGGCCACTGTACAATGATATCAGAGTCACCCAGGCAGAGCCTCTCTTCAGTGACATCAAGGTCACCCAGGCAAGGCCACTCTGCAATGACATTGGCACTTCTTCCCTCTGTGAACCTGATGGTAGGTAGAAGGTGGCCCCAAACCAGGCTGCTGATTCCCTTTGATGTTCTTGGCCCCCCAATGTTTTCATTTTGCAACACCTCAGAGACAAGCAGATAAGCAGCTTAGTATTATCTTCAGTAAAAAATATAAATAATCCACTGGTTACAGCATCAGGGAGTGCCTACACAGGAATTATGTTCATGGTTTATATGAATCTTATCAAACATTACAACCGTTAAGTGGTATAATTATTATTCACATTTTATTGATGAGCCAATCAAGATTACATTAAATAACTTACATTCTTACTGATAAAGCAGAGTTTTCTTTATCACTGCCATCCTTCTTTCCTTTGTTTTTTTGTTTCTTTTTACTTTTTCCATTTTGATTTAGTTTTTTATTTGATTTCATTTTTGATCATTGTTTCTATTTTGGAAGCATGGGATTCCCCCTTCTGGTGATGTTACCATAGTGCTTCCCACAAACCAACACTCATAGTCCACCCCCCTAGTCCATGAGTTTGCCCCTTCTCTTCCCTTCCCATCCCACCTCTGAATGTCTCAGTTCTGTAATCTGTTTTCAGGGGCTGGTTTCTGAGTTTGGTTTTATCTGACCCTTTGCCTGGTCCATACATGAGTAATAACCACCTGATATTTGTCTTTCTCTTTTTGACTTACTTTGCTTAGTGTAATCCCTTCGAGTTCCATCCATGTTGCTGCAAAGGGCAGGGGTTTATCTTGATCACTGAATAGCATTCCATTGTGTATACATCCACATCTTCTTGATCCACTCATTTGTTTCTGCACCCCACGTTCATTGCCATACTTCCCCCCCATATGCAGAACACGAGTGGGATGACCACTTGGAGTTCAACTGTCTGGTTTAGATAAAAAGCTTTGAGTCAAGTTGGCTTCTCTCTTTTGCAGTGTGATGCCCACCTGGGTCACGTGTTTCCTGACGGACCTGGACCTGCTGGACAGAGATTTTGCATCAACAGTGTGGCACTGAAGTTCAAGCCAAGGAAACACTGACTCTGCCCAAGAGGCCCCTTCTTTTGCTCCCCCTTCACTTATTCCCTCAATTTTCATAACTCATATGAGTGGCTTGTTTTATTTACTATCAAACCAGGCTGTTTACTGCTGGAACCAGGCAAGTCACAGTTTCCCTGATTTACTTAGCTGGAGTCAACCCTGATCTACCTTTAATTGTAGAATTTCACAAAATGACAGAGCCATTTCCATGAACTTAGCTTCTACAGACTTCCCTTGGGTCCAGAGGCATGATTGTTTGGGGCCATTCGGAGGTCAGTGTATAGAGTAGAAGCCAAAAATATCCCTACAAAACTACCCTGAACTTCCACTGCAAGTAAATCCTTCATGGATCATATAGATAAGGGATTAAATGGGAAGAGGAAGGAAAGGATTAAAGTCATCAGCCATCCTAGCACTGAGTACCAGGGAAAGAGTGTGAAAGAGCTACAATTTGGGTGCACCCGTGGTTTTCACTGGGATATGCAATTTATCCCCTAAATTTTAAAATGTATTAATATTCTAGTCCCAACATTTGTATCCACAAATAAGTTCCAGTGAAAGTTTGTTAGATTTCAGTGATAATAAATAAAAGTAGTTGTAAAAATAAACTTTAAAATGCTCAAATAAAGTATTGAAGTTTCCTTTTCCTTTTTTTAAGTCTGTGAATTTGTTCTTTTATAAAAATGACTAAATCAAAAGTAAGTATACCACATAGTGGTAGGCATTTAGTTAGAGCAACACTAAGAACAGTTGTATTTTAAAATTGAGTCTTGAATCATTTGCTATTGAAAATTTTAAAGTCATTTTCTCTGAGACTTTTTGGGCACAAAGGAAACTTGATTCTGTTTTTCACTTTAGTGTTATATATTCATTTTTTAAAATATTATTTATTTTCTTTAGATCACAACCTCTGTAAGTGGTTGTGGGGATACCTACCCCTCCCTCCTCCCTCTGGTGCCCCTTCCATTCTCTCAAACCCCATTCTCTGTTGTTTACTAGTTGTGCTAAGTCCATTAGTCTCTTTCTTGTGGCAGTGTCCTTTCACTGGGTGAGGGACTGTGTTGTTGGAACCAGGTGAGCCTTGCTCTGGTAGGTTTTCAGTCTTTTAAGTTTGCACTGAGCAGCCAGTCTGCATCATTTGCGATCTGTCCATGTTTTCTTGCTGCAGGCCCTCTTCTCCAATCCCATCTCCACTGCTTTGCTGCTTTACCTATGGCTCTGGTGTCAGATTTAGGGAGTCTCGCCTCTAGCCAGTGTTGGTGAAGAAGTTTCTCTCTGAGGCATCTGTGAATGACCTTTGTAGATCATCTCCTCTGCCTCAGTTTGCAGTTTTGATGTGGGGCTAATTACCCCATCTTTGGTCTTCCTCTCCTCTCCCATAGAATGGGAAGGAGGCATTGCTCTCCTAGAAGGCATCTCCAAAATGAGGTCCTGGGTCTTCCCGGCCCCATAAGTATATAGGTGCGCATCGTGACATCGTGTCGCTACAGTTGTTCCTCTTGTCTTGCATATACTGATTTTCTTGGTTGTCTATCTGCTATGTTCATCTCAGGCTTATGGGCTGGATTTTTGCATGATCCCTCACCTGTTCTATGTTGGGGTGAGGGACGGGGCCCAGATGACTGAGCATGCACCCTTCCATGCTCCCCTTGGGCTAGGAGCAGGGGGCAGCATGGCTCTGCTGTTCCGGGCTGCAGATGGCTGCCCTGTGCAGCAGCCATCTGCTGGTGGGTGGGACCACCATAACCCCCACCCTATCCCCCCTCCAGGGCTCACCCGACTCAGGGGGCTTACCCAGGAACCTTCGCCCCCTTTGCTCCCTGCTGGCAAGGGAGCTCAGACGGCTAGGGACCTGAGCATGCAGGTAGCCCTCAGGTGGCTACCTGCTGGTCTATATATTCATTTTTTTAAATGTCACCCTGGAAATCATAGTTTAATTGTAGTCATAAAAATTGTTAATTTTTTTCTATTCCAAGATTGCTAAACTTAGGACACTAATTCCAATAATATTCACCCATACGTTTTGTATTACTATTGTCATATATTTAAATGCATTTTAATGTACATGTTGATATTCACTTTATAGCTACCTACATATTTACCTTTTCTCTTGCTCATTTTTCTCCCTGACATCCCCATTTCTCTGTGGAATTATATTTGCTTGTCTTGAAGAGCTCTTTTCACTTTGCTTCTTAGATCATGATTGCTCGTGATGGAGATGCTGTGTTGCAGGAAATAATGTCTGGTCTAGAGTAACACACACATAATTCTCTTGGCAGGAACCTTGCTGTTGAAAAGTTTGTTTATCACAATGCCAAGGTCATGATAGGAAGCACGGTAGATTCTAAATGGCGCTCTTCCCTTTTCTATTTCTTGTAGATTGTTGTGTATCTGACCAAACAGCTCCATCTTTTCTAAATGACCTAGAGAACATATAATTGACTCCTTGCCTCCCATTCTGTTCACCATTTTGGCACATTACTGAAAGATGGCATTTCTGGATGAAGGCTTCCTAATGGCCTTTGACTCCCCCTGTAATGGTTGATGAATCAAGACATTTGGTGCTGGAAGTGGCTATGAATGCAATTTAGTGCTGTATTCTGGCACATAAATTTAGTGAGTTTTAAAGCATCGCTGTTGTAATGTAGTCAGTTGAGATTATAACACAAAAATATAAATCACCATTAAAAGTTAGTCACCGTCATATTATAAAAAAATATAAATCTTTAGTAAGTACCATTTGCTAAACCTTATGCTCTCCCTGGTGCTATTTTCATTTGCCTATCAAATTCTAATACTTTTATCCTTAAGGAACTATTTTTATCCTAGAAAAGAAGGAATTCTAGGAAGCATGGTTCAAAATTTATTCTTCCTTGACTTTAAATGTGGGTTTCCATTTTGGTTCCTTTCTGTTTCTTTCCACAACAACTTGCTTGCCTTTTCTCCCTTTCTGACCCCTCCTTCTTTATATTTCCCACAATTATTTTAAAAAAAAAAGAGGTTGAAGTTGGTCTAGTTGTCAAAGTTTATGACTAAAGCTCTTTGGATCTCACAGAATCTCAGATTTAATCCTCTAAACTAGAAGGATGGGGAGGGGGGCTTGGAGAAAATACCACCCAATTTGGAAAAGCTCCCTTTTGCAGAACACTTTCTTAATGAGCTTTGTCTGATTTCAAAAATGTTTGCCATATCTGTCAAGTTTTCACTATGACCTTATTTTCATTTAAGAAGAGTCCTTCCTAAAAATAGAAACAGCCACTATGGAAAGCAGTATGGAAGACCCTCAAACTCATGAAAATGGAATTACCATTTGACCCAGCAGTCGCACTTCTGGGAATCTACCCAAAGGAGACCTCAATGTGGGTACAAAAGGACACCTGTGCTCGGATGCTTATTGCAGCACTATTTATAATTGCAAGAACATGGAAACAACCCAAATGCCCCAGAACAGATAAGTGGATGAAAAAGATGTGGTATATATACACAATGGAGTATTACTCATCAATTAAAAATGACAAATTTGATGAATTGATAGACACCTGGATGTACCTAGAAGAAATCATTCTAGCAGAAATGAGCCAGATAGAAAGGGACAGAAATCAAATGGTTTCACTAATATATGGTTAACCAAATGAACTACACAAGGGGAGAGAGGGGACCAGCTGGAGCGGGCGGGGAGGGGAGGTGATGGTGATGGGTGACCCCCAGGGACTGAAATGATGTGAATAAAAATAATAATAAAGCAGATATTGATTAAATAAATAAATAAATAAATAAATAAATAAATAAATAAATAAATAAAAATAGAAACAGTTATTGCTGCTCCAGTCTATCTATCTTTCCAGAGATTTCTGTTCTTCAAATCAAGCCCTAACTATACATCCACTCTCACACTTAGTAATCACATGGAGGGATGGTAGCAGCATAATATAAGATTGTTTCCATCCACCCTCCAGGCACAATTTTCTTTGGACAGATAGAAGAATCTTGGACATTTTAACTGGATTAGCTACTGTGTGGATTAACTTGATTCTAGAACCTTCCCACCTACCTCTTATCAATGTACACATCTTGTCCTGAATCATGGAGTGAGTCTTGGCATAAATACAAGTTTAAAATATAAACCAGTAGGTACTCATGCACTGAGAAAAGGTTTAGTGCTGACTACAGGCTGGCTGATGATTCTGAAAGTTATTAGACCAATGGTTGGACACACCATTGGTCTAAAGAGATGTTTCTCAAAAATGAAATCAAGGTTTGATTCTGTGCTAATGTGGCTGTCAGCAGCATTATCCAGTCCCTACAAGGCAAGGATGATGTGTTCACATCATGCATCAGTGACCTTGAGAGTCCAGGTCTATTGACCTCTTATTATAAAACCACCCGTGAAATGGCCTTGGGTCTCTGAGACTCCAGGAAAGGCCATTTGGTCAAGACACTAACAAATGAGGAATGGGTAGTTCACAGCTTTTTTCTCTTTGCACCCTGACCTTTCTTTCCTCTTAAAATGCAATAACTGCGTTTTCCTCAACTCTGTCTAGTCCTGTGCAGTAGGGACAGAGATTGCCCATCTTCTCCAAATTGTTGAAATTCCCACTAGGCTGCTCCTGCCCATCTCCCGCCTTCATCAGTTCAGAGGTTTGTGTCTGTGAGGTTATCAAAAAATAGTTCCTGGAGTCTGAGAGGGCAAGATGCCCTTAAGTCTAGTCCTTTATTCCATTTCTTGAGACTGGTGAACAAAAGAATAAATCCGGTTACATTATGATGCTGATTAAGGAAAGAGTGGGTAGGAGAGGAGGGTGGGGGGAATACTCTTAGTAATCGGAGTATTTGGTTGATTGGTAGCTGTTTACAGCTTGTTTCTTTCTAGCTGTACTCCTTGAAATCATTTTCTTTGTAAATGTTAAAAGCCATATTTAAAAAAACCACCTTGATTACTCTTCTTTGTACTTCAATCAGCAGCATGTCAGCATCTGAATAAACTATAATTCCTTCGTTGTGCCTGTGAGGAGAACATTTAGGCCATATTTTAAAAAGATATCTTGGTAGGGGTCTCAAGAACAATTAGTAATTAAAATGATCTATTTTCTGTCCTTCACTATATAAACACATGGCTTGATTGATTGCAAGGTCTCAGGCACAGCTTTGCTGGGGAGCAGAGGCCTCACTAATGCTGCAGGTCTTGGAATCACTGAAGCCATCTTAAGTTTTCCCAAACTCTCCTGATCTTGGATCCATTACTGCATCAGTAACATCAGAACTGAAGCCAAAACCTTTTCCAGAGAACATCGCTTCTGGAGGCCACCGGCACCCCCTCAAGTCTCTATAACTCTCAAACTTTAATAAATTAGTTCACCAGGGCACATGCTGGCCGAAGACATAGGACATGAGGGTGAAAATCTAAATCAAAGACACTTATTATTAGGACAGAACGTTCCTTAATCTCTTTTTTCTAATTTTAATGGTAAAAATTATATTTATCAAATTAAAACTTCACTAGGATGTTATTTTTCATCTAGAAAGTTTACAAAATCCTCAAAATTTGCTAACATACTCTGTTATGAGACTAGGAAGAAGCAGATGTCAGAACACAAAATGGCACAACCTCTATACAGGGAAATTTGGCAATACCTACCCAAAAAACACATTTACCTTGCGACCCAATAATTTGCTTCTAGGAACTGGTTCCAATGACATAGTGGCAAGAAGGGAATATACAAGGTTATCCATTGCAGCACTGTTTGTAAAAGCAAAAAACCACAAACCACTCAAGTTGGGTAATGGTTGACTAAAACTGTGGTGCAGTCACATGATGGAGAAGTGGGGTCTCTATAAACATGGGGAGCGATCTCCAGGATATACTGTTACATGGAAATGAAGAACAGTGGAAAACAGCGTGGATAGTATGGTGAAGCATGGTGACCTAAGATTCATACCTAGGCGGTCTAGGTAAACAGCACATGACTCACTGACCTAATTTTCACTACTTAGTTCCTCATCTATCTTCCATCACATCAGGCCATGTACTACCACCAGTGATGGCTCACCTGGAACACCAGAATATGTAAAGGATATAAACGCCTCTGGCTCCCTTATAGGGAAGTTATTCCACTGAGTTAGGGGAGTAACTCTATATTCCAGCCCAAATAAATCTATTTCTTGCCAAACCCTGGTGTTTGCATTTCCTTGTCCATCTAAGTACTATCCATCTAGTACAATTGAAGTGACTCCAAATAAATCCTTTTTTTGTAGATTTGTTAGGAAACCATGATATTTCACATAATTATGAAACAAAATTAAAATTAAAAAAGCAATAGCAAAACCGCCGAGAACAAAATGAAAAAATGAACTTAACTCTATAGCATATTAATGTCAGAATCTGTGGGGTTTTTTTAGCAGTGTTTTATGGAACTGTTGGGGGAGCTGTATGTCCTGATTGAACTTCACCCATTGTTGTTTTATGGATCTACTCCTATCTCCATGCCAAAGAGAGCCCAGGTGCTGAGGATTGCAACTCCCATCATGTCATGGGGCTGCCATCACTCTTAACTTTTTGAAATGGAGATTGCTGGGAACTCAGGATGAAATGTAACAAAACAAAAATACATTTATCCTTTAACCCAGTAGTTTGCTCTTAGGAATTGGTTCCAAAGACATAGTGGCAAACCAGAATTCATTTCTAAAAGGGTACTCATTACTGCACTGTTTGTGAAAGCAGAAGGAAAAAAATTAAGTAATTTTTGAGCCTGGTAATTTGACTGTGTTCCATAGTTCATAGTGGACTGATACCTAAGAACAAAAAGAACTGTGAAAAATTATTATGCTGTTTTTGGTAGCAAATTTTTGGCATATCAGTAATTATGAGGTGTCATTGGGAATTGTAATTTTTAGTAAGAAAGAAAGGAGGAACCAGTGGAAAACTTGAGATTAAGTAAAAACCTTATAGTTCTCCATTTGAGTTGGAGATGTAAGTATATTATCAAATAAAATTCAGTTAGTATTTTCTCTTAAAAAATAAATTCCTAACTTTTTTCATTTAGGGACCTCCCAAACAAGAAGCATTTCAGTGGCAGTATGCACATTTCACTGTCTACATATTTCCCATTGAAGGAACCAGGGCTCTTTGGGAAAATGGATGACTCCAGATGGGGCACGGGAGGTGTTTAAGATGAACCCTGAGCATCCTGTTGTAGCCAGATAGCAAGGATGCTATTAAACACCTGGCACATGTCAAACACACCCAGGATCCAACAGGAAATGGTGCATGCTGACCAAAGATGGGGCAGCTTAAAATCAATTTGAATGCTGTCTACAATAGAGTGAAATATTTTCAGTATTAAATCCTGAGTTCCTAATGATAAAAATAAAGCAGAGAGAAGAAAATGGCAAAATATTTAAGAAAAAAGTTTCTGACTCACTAATAACAAATGCTAATTAAACAATAACAACTTGATCAAGATGCAAAGACTTTTGAAAGTAAGTGGAAGGGTATTAGCAAGGGTCTGGGAAATAAAATACCCCAGATGTCACTGCAGAGACTCAAGGAAACAGACCTCGAGCAAATATGTGAAAGCTTTATATATAGAATGTCCTTGACCAACAATTCCTTAAAAGAGTATTCTGAAATATATGCATAGATCTATGAGTATCTTTTATGCACAATGCTGCATATAATAGTAAAATTTAGAGAAAACTGAAGACCCAACAATGGGAGATTTGTTTAAAAATTACAGGACATCCATCAGGATTAGAATAAATGTAGATGATGACAGTGGAAACATATTCCAAGCATGTTTGAAGTTCAAAAGAGGTACTAAGTGGGTTACAAGCCAGCATGTCTGTTGCCATAGCTTCAATTTTTCTAAAACTCCAACAACAAAAGCTCTATATGAGCTCATAGTAAAGGTCTGCAAGGATTTATATAGATTTATTAATAATAGTAGCCCCTGGTGAGATAATAAAGCCCTTTTACTTGTCACTATTTAGTATTTGTCATCAAATATATTAATTTTCTAACAATTTTAACCTGTAGGTGACTACATAGAATTATTAGTGTAAGCCAGTTAAGCTCCAAAAATGGTGATTTTCATTTTTAGACATTAGATCTGTCACTTTTTTGTTGGCAATACTTGAACCCCATGACCTTCTACTTGTTGAGTTACTGCTTATTTGTGCCCAGAAAAGCATGTTCTTTGCATTTGAGACAAAACTTGGTTACCTGTTCACCTAGGGAGGAGAGTGCAAACCACTGGCCCATTTGAAAAGAAAGAAAGCGAGCCAGATGCAACCCACAGAAAATGGCCAAAGGATGCATAAAATATTTTTCTTCCTGACATTTACTCAATAGTTTTAAGATTCTCATTCTATGGTAGCATTACCTCAGCTATCTTTGTAAGATTTTTAATTAATTTTTTAGATTTACTTTTAATATCACTTCAGTCATTTCTTTCTTTCTTTTTTTTTTTTTTTTTTTTGAGACTAGATCTCGCTATTTTGCCCAGGGAACCGCAGGCTCATGTTGCCCAGGGTACCACAGACTCAAGGGATCCCCAGCCTTAGCTTCCAGGTAGCTGGGACTGCAGGCACACGCCACCACACTCAACTATTTTTGGGGACTAGGTCTCACTACGTTGCCCCAGGTGGGTCTCGAACACACGGACTCAAGCAATTCCTAGTCCCAGCCTCGCTCCAGAGGCTACGATTAAAGGCACGTGCCACCGTGTCCAGCCAACTTTAGTCATCTTTGCATGGTTTTTTGTTCCCCTTGGGTATGTCCCCCTCCCCTGTCCTCCCCCCACTCCGGTCACTCCATCTCCTCTCAATGCTGTTCATTGGTTCATGTTTAGTCCTTTAGTCTCTTTTTCTGGCGCAAAATCCTTCTCCTGGGTGAGGACCTGTGTTCCTGGGGTACGGTGAACCATGCTGCTCAGGTTTCCAGTCTTAACTTGCATTGGGCAGACAGTCTGGGCTCATTTGGAGTCCCTCGGTGGCTGTTCCTTCTTGCAGGATGTCTGCTCCTTTCTGTTCTCAGTCTGTTCTACTTGTTGATGTCGTTTGTTCTTTTTTTTTTTTTTTTTTTTTTCATCTCATTGTTCTGTCCTCGCACTTGGAGAGCCTGGTTCTGCTCCTTCCTTGGCTGGGGAGTTCCTTTAAGGAGACGGATGTCAGCTGATGGTTAGTCTGGCTGGGCTCCATGATTATGGTTCGCCGCTCGGTGTCAGGCAGCTGCCATATCTGTGGACTTCCTCCCACAATCCAGCAGGGAAAGCCTCACGTTTATTGGAGGCAACTCTGAGCGGGAATTCTAGCTGTAGGCCCTGGGGACAGTGCTGGAGCAATGCTGCCATGTTGTCTTTATATTGGTCTCACAGCTCTGCGTTCTATGATTCTGCCCAAGTTTTTTTGGGGTCCAATCCAAGGAGATGGTGTGTCAAGGGTTTTAGCCATATCCTTCACCTCATCTGTTCCTTCTGTTGGGTTATTTATGGTTTTCTTGTTTCTGACAAGGACTGTCAAGAGTAGGAGCAAACCATAGGGGGTTAATTCCCCACCACCCCACGCAGGACAGGGCTCCCCCCCACCTCCCGCACAGTCCACAAAGCCTGCATAGGTTGCCACAACCCATGCTCCCTCTCTGTACCTTGGGGTAGCAGCTGGGCCCACCGAGATCCTGGACCCAAAGGTCTGGTGGGCCTGTGGGTATCTTTGTAAGATTTTACATCAAATAACTGTGAGGCAAATAACTGAAACTCAGGTAGAAAGCTAGGGGGACAGGGAGTGACAGGTGACTGGTTCAGTGTATAGAAAAAAGCCTGGGTGCCACCAACTCACTTGCCAAATTTATACCCCACATTGGCACTAGGTTCACCCTGCTTGCCTGAGTCTGGGGGGCATAGGCAGAGCCTGCCCTGTGATGTCCCCTAATAACCACTTTAGTAGCACTTTTCAGAGGACTGTTACTGAGGTATATAATGAGCTTTGGCTATTAAAAACATTGATGATCACCTCTTAATTTTCATTTATCATCTTAATAACTTGGCTGGGGTTAAGAAATTACCCTTGTGTGTATGTGTGTGTATGTGTGAGAGAGAGAGAGTGAGAGAGAAAAGAGAGAGATTTGGAATATCTTATCAAAGAAAACAGGAGCACACAACAGAGACTTGGCTTTAAATTAACCTACTGAAGCCGGGTGTGGTGTTGCATGCCTGTTGTCCAAGCGCTGGGAGGTAAGAGGTCTGTGATCGCTTGAGTTTGCAGGTTCGAGACTATCCTGGGCAACATAGTGAGACCTGGTCTTGAAAAAGCAGCTGAGCTTTAAAGGTGAGTACCTTTAATCCCAGCTACCTGGGAAGCTGAGGCTGGGGATCGCTTGAGTCCACAGTACCCCGGGGCAACTTGAGTTTGCAGTACCCCAGGCAATATAGCGAGACCTCGTCTCTAAAATTAATTAATTAATTGATTACTTAATTAAATTTAAAATAAATTAACCTACTGAGTTAAAGAAGGACAACTCCCTGGTTTGCCCAAACCAGAGTTCCAAAAACCCTTGGGCAGTAACAATTGGATATTCAAAAGCTTTGATGGATTCTCTCCTAGTGGCCCTGGCTCCTGGTCTTCAAGCATGGATGAACTTCATCGCAGTTTTAGGGCTAAAAAAATATCCCCCGTGATTCAGATTATTAAGAAAACACCTGTAGTAATCACACCTCAGGCTCTACACTAAATAGTTGAAATACTTCATCTCATTCAATCTCTGTAACAACCCAATGTAATAGGTGTTAATACTTTCGCTTTACAGTTAAAGAGTGACAAAGTTGGGATCACAAGATTTTCCTGAGTTCAAAATCTCTGTTTTGTAGCAGTGTTTTATGGAACTGTTGGTGGAACTCTGTGTCCTGAATGAGCTCCACCCACTGATGTTTTATGAACCCCACCCCCAGCTCTGTGCCAGAGATCCCAGGTGCCCAGGTTACAACTCCATTCATGCCATGAGGCTGTCGTGACTCTTGACTTTTTGGAAGGGGCTTGCTGGGGATCAAGGGTGAAGTTCAGCAGCCATTCTTGATATAAAACCAATGACATGTGGGCTTGCAGGGAGCTTGGTTTTGCCTGCCTTCAGCATACACCTGGGGTTCCAGCATAGACAAAACAATCTATCTCTGTCTCTCAATGTCTCTCTCTCTCTCTTTTTCTCCCTCTCTCCTCTCCCCCTCTTTCATTTCCCTTATAAATAAACCTTTTATTGACCTTTCTATGTGTCCCTACCCTTGGGTCTTGTTCTGAGGTGTTTTTTTTTAAGCTCATAGGTGAAGACTCACACTTTGGTCATCTTTTGGGGTTGCCCTTAACAGAACAGTTATTATTTTACTTGCTGGAAGCCAGAGAAACAACATCGAAAAAAAAGCATAATGACGGTGGTTTGTGCCTGTAAGCTTCAGCCTATGAAGCGGCTGGGGCTAGGGATCATGGTTCGAGTCCCACCTGGGGCCCGTAGCGAGACCTAGTTCCAAAAAATAGCTGGGTGTGGTGGCGCACGCCTGTAATCCCAGCTACCTGGGAAGCTGAGGCTGGGGATTGCTTGAGTCTGTGGTACTGCGGGCAACAAGAGCTTGCGGTTCCATGGGCAAAAATAGCGAGACCTAGTCTCAAAAACAAACAAACAAACAAAAAACAGTGTGATGACTGGCAGTCGACATCCCTCCCATCCCTCACCTCTTGCTGTGTGTGGTGCTATTGCTGCAGTTGGTGGTGCAGCGCCACAGGTACCTAGTGTGAGTGCAGGTGCTTGCGGGGCCTCGGCATGGCCAGCACATTGCTCTGAAGGGTCCCCTGGCCTCCCCCAGTTGTGCAGCTTGAAACAAACATCCAAAACACCTGGAGAAAACCCTACCAGTGCAACTGCAACTTCACTGGTGGAGACTAAGAGCAGACAAGTTAAGGTGGAGGCACCGCAAGACCAGCAACTGGAGGTGGGGGTAGAAGTGATTAACATGGTTGTTAGACTAGCTATAGAAACGAAAAACTCTTAGGGTCCAACTGCTCTAGCAAGTAACAGAGGAAGTACTGGGGGCCCAGTGCAGAAGTGGGGTACAGAGATGCAGTGCTGTCACAATCACCTGCCCTGGGCCAGGCATGGTGGCGCATGCCTGTAGGGGGCAGCCTAGGAAGCCATGGCCGGGGCCAGCGATCATGGTTCGAGTCCCGCTGGGGACACGTAGCGAGACCTAGTCCTAAAAAAACTGGGTGTGGTGGCACACGCCTGTAATCCCAGCTACCTGGGAAGCTGAGGTTGAGGATTGCTTGAGTCTGTGGTACCCCGGGCAACATGAGTCTGCAGTTCCACAGGCAAAAATAGCGAGGCCTGGTCTCAAAAAAAAAAAAAAAAAGAAAGAAAGAAAAAGAAAAGAAAAGAAAAGAAAAAGAAGCCGGGCACAGTGGCTCGTGCTTGTAAGCTTCAGCCTATGAAGCGGCCGGGGCC
>PVHY01004601.1:0-92360 GCA_004024945.1 Uropsilus gracilis
CCTCATACCCTCTTTCCTCTCTCCCCCCTTCTCCCTCCTGCTTTCCACCCTCCCTCCCCCTCAACATAGTGTGCAAAAAAAAGCTCCAACACAGAGGCTTGAAGACTGCTGTCCCTACAAAGACCTACTTCCAAGGTTAACTCCTGGCTGGTATCTTGGTGACCCATAAGTGTGGTCTAAATTGTACACAAAAGAGTTTATGCCAAAAGTCTGCTTTCTTTCTGGAAGTCTGGAATTTTGCTACAGTTCAGATAGAGGAAGGCTACCTGATCAGTCCCCATCCACAGTGCCCCAGATATGTTGGACACTGAGTCTCTGGTGGGCATCACCAGTGGGTAATTCACATGTGATGTCACAGCTCACAGTTGGGGGACTAATAGTGACCCCATTAGGAAAGGATCTTGGGAAGCTCACTCTGGTTTACTCTCCATTCCACCCCACCTCATATAATTTCCAACCTGTGCTGATTTTGTTTAGCAACCCTCACTAAATCTTAGTATTAATGTGGCTACATGCTGAGTCTGTGTGTTCTAACAAATTACCAGAATAGTGGGTTATCTTCAGAACCTCTGACATGCAAAAGTCATCAACATTTTGTCAGAAATAGTGTTTCAAGGAATATGCATAAGAGAGGTTAATTAAGAGAATATATGCAAGTCCTGAGCACAGTTACTGGCAGATAAGACGAGTCTTGTAATAGTTGCCATTAATGCTGTTACTCTTGACGTTCTTATTGATAATAAAATTCTTGGGAAGGAGGAACTCTCCTTGCCTCATCTTTTACTATCAGCCCTGTGTCTGCACACAGTTTCATACACAGTGGCCACTCATTAGTTTTTTGTTGGATGAATTATTGGGCATTTATTTACAAAGTGCTATACCAACATGGAGAAGTCCATTCAAAACATGCTGTCTCAGCCTCTCGGAGCTCACAAATCTAAAACAAACACTATCAGTAAAGACAGAGCTGCAGACAAAAATGTAGACTTAGAACTCAGTGATTGCAAACACATAGAAACAGGAAAAGTCATCAACACGCTTCTGCCGAGCAGAAAGCTTGACAGGTGTGTATGATTCTGATATCAGAGGCATAAGTGCGCATGGACCTTAGACTTTTCCATTTCAAGAGATGTGAATTAGACAGTCCCATGAAATCTAGTGAACCATAGGGGAAAAGGCTTCATTGTTAATGAAGAACATGCTTCAGATGGTGATGCTACACTTCAAACAAAAACCTCAACTCCTTGGATAAAATGTTGGTTTGATAGGTTTTTTTTATTCCAGTAAGATTTCACTTTCCCTGAGGCTAACAGCTCACATACCAACTGATCATAAATGTACAGTGACCTTCTATTTTAATGTGCCCAGTGTAAAACCCCACCAAGTGCTTACCAGGTGCTGGTAAGTGATTTGGCCTCTTAGTGCCTCAGTTTCCCCCAAAGTCCAGTAAAGGTGATAATAAGATCAATCTCATGGGTTCTGACAAAGAGAATCTGTGCCTGGATGGCACTTGGCACATAGTATGTGCTTGGAAATGACAGCTGTTTTTGAGGATACTTTCACCTGAGTCAGGGAAGATGAGAATCTAGCCTTGCCTTACCAAGTGTGTGGGGAGCTAGTATGCCTGTCTCCTAAGAAAGACAATGTCAATTGATTTTGATTCAGTCCTGTTGAACTGGAGACAACCTCAGAATCCTCCTTAATATAAGTCTCAGTTATGGATGGAACTATAATCCTCCCACCCAGTGCCCCCATTCATAGGTTGAAGTGTCAACCAACCCATGAATGTTCTTGGGAATAAGGACTTTAAAAGGCTAATTAAGGTTAGATGAGATCATAATTGTTGGGATTGTTGTGCACAGGACTGGTGCTCTTTTATGGGGATGGAACAGCAGGCTCATGAGCACAGAGAAACCCACGTGAGGGCACAGTGAAAACTCAGTGCCTGTGAGTGGAAGAGAAACCAACACTGCCTGAATTTAGACTCTGATTTTACCTTGATTTTAGACTCTGGCTTCCAGAAACATGAAAAAACAAATTCCTGTTGGTTAGGCACCCATATTGGGATTTTCTTAAGGCAACCCAACAGACTGATAACATCCCCAGGGGATGGTCCCTAGAACCACCTTTCTGGCAATTCTCCCAAATGTCAACACTGCCTGACTGGAGACTTCGTCTATTTTACAGACCCTCTCTCACTGGCCTGATGCCTGAGGCCACCATGCATCTTGCAGTGATTCTGGTGGACTTGCTCTGCTTGACCCCTTGCTTCTTTCTCCAAGTCCAGCCCACCCTGGCCAGGTCATCTAGTCTCCCAAACATGTCTGACATAGAAAACCTGGGCTTCAGTTTACATTTGCTGCAAGTTAGAAAATTGAGAAGGAAATCCATGAGCAGCAGGAGCTGACCAACCTCATTTTCTAATGGCATCTCCATATGGCAGGGGATTCTTCTGGCACCTGTCCCTCCCAGCAAATGGCTTTCTTCCCTGCCTTTTGGTTCAAGACAAAAATATCTTAGCACCCTCGATGCTGCTTTCCCATTTTACATTTAACTGAGCAGCAAATTCTGCTGCCTTCCTTCAAGACATGTCTCACACTTAACCTATCATATCACTGCCACCCGGGTCTCCCTACTCCAAGCTCTGTTCTCTGTCACCTGGCTATCTGCTTAGCCTCCTGCTTGGTTCTTTGTCACCACTACAGTCTCTCCCTGTCTATTTTCTGCAACCTTAAAGATTTCCCAGGGAGAGTCCTGTCAGTTGCATTCAGTCTCTGCTTAAAACCTTCAAAGCTTCCCAGTTCACTATGGAATCAGAGTCCATACAAAGGCCTGAAATCCTTGGAAGTCCAGTTCTTTCCTATCTTCCTGAACTTCCTTGTCAAGTTTCCTATCTTCCTGAGCTTCCTTGTCAAGTTCCATCCCAGGGCCTTTGCACTTGCTGTCAGGGCTACTAAGAAGGAAAAAAATATATGGTGGGGGGGCACCCCTGCAAAGGCCGATGTGCTAAATACCTTTCTATAAGACTTTCCTTGAGCTCCTTCCCAGACTGTAGGATCCTCTTGTTTGTAAGGGCTTTTCAACCTGTGACTCATTTCCTGCAGTCATCTGCACAACTCATAATCTTCTCTTCCATCTCTTCTCTTCCCTAAATTCCCCCTCCTGGGGGCACAAGAACCAGCTTGGACCATTGTGCATAGAACACATTCCCTACTCCCCCCATTCCTAGCCTCCTCCCTCTATTTAGTTGTCCTCAGAGTCATTTGCCATTAGCTATCTCCTCTCCTGCAATACGTTCTTTGAGAGTAAAAATTCTGGTCCATTGCTTACTTAATGCCTCAGACAGTACCTGACAGCTAAGAGCTACTGAATAGGTATGTATGAATAAGCAGGGCAGGTAGAAAAGGCAAGCACTCTCCAGAGTAAGCCAGTAAGGGATAGGTGGACTGAAAAGACCTTACACCCTTCCATCCTCTGGAACTACAGGAGCCTCAGCACCTTTGAGGGGTTTACTGATACCTGCAGTTGCTTGAGTTAACCACCATTATACCCTAGCTGGATGGGTCATCAACTAAAATCCTCTATTATTCACCAATAAGACCCTTCTGGGGTGATGGTATTGGAGAGAGGCATGAGACTCCTACCATGCAAGTGAATCATTTGCAGCTGGAAACATATTAATTGCCTTTGGTATACTGTCTGTTCAGAAAGGGCTTTCTGGTCACCCCTTGCATGTCAGTAGCAAAGCATTCGGGTGGTAATGCAATGCCTTCTTTTCTTCCCATCATTCATCTTTTTTATTTCCAACTTGAGGAGCCAAACCTGCTGCTCACCCTCCGAATGATAACTTATAACTGAACTACTGCTGATCTCCTGTGTTAATAAAGCCTTGCTCTATTTCTCTTAAGAGTGACACGGGCAGGGATCTTAAACAGCCAGTGTGACAAGACAGGCCCTATATTTGGCATGGCAAGTAAGGCATTGGCTCCCCAGACCTGAAGGGATTCTCATCTTTGCCCATGTTCCTTGAGGATGAATTTTAGTTGCTAGTCACGGCCCACCCAGGGCAGTTGCAACAGCTAACCCTAACCCTAGCCCTAACCCTCAGATCTGAATAAATGATTCCCTCCATGCCCTGATTCTGCACTTAGCCTAGAGGTGAGGCTGACAGAATACACAGATTTTTATGACTATAGTTAGGACTAAAATGATGTGAGGCCTCTATCAATGCCAGAACTGGTTCTCTGTGGCTCCAGATTATTTTATATAGAACGTAGAAGAAGCCATCCAAAAGGGGTGCTCAGTGTGTTAAAATACAGATGAGACTGGTCACATAGTGTGTCTGGAAGACTGGACTCAAATAAAACCATTAGGATCTGAGACAGATCTGGTCTCCATTGCTAGTCTAAACCTACACCTACCTAGAACCAACCAGGGCAAGCAACGGAGCCCATTTTGAACCCAGAAACCTGTGTGCTCACATGCAACTTTCAACTGGACTTGATTTCAACTCCTGCTGGAAATCTTATCTCAACAAAAACTAGAGCAACTCACACCCACTGGACCAACTTATAGGTAAAGACAAGACCTGTTCCTCAGTTCCCATCTGGTTCTCCAGGATGAACTTTATAACCAGGTGAGAGTACAGCACGATGGCAGAGCACTTTGACACAGAACACAAGGGAACATGTTCCCGCTCCTCCGCCTTCCAGTTATTACCCTAACCAGAGTTACTTCACCCTCCGAGCCTTCTTCCTTCAAAGCACTGATGTGTAAACATCAATAAGTTGCCAATAGCAAAAGGCACGGATAATGCTGTGGGAGCACTACAGATGCTCAGTTCTGTCCACTTAACGTGCAGTGTCTCAGCTCATCTTGACAATTCTGGAAAGTAGGTCCTTCCATGTGCTGTTTTAACCAATGAGGGAACCAAACCTTAGAAAGTAGGCACAAGTTGTCCCAACTTACACAGCTCGCAAGAGCCCAAGCAAATAATGAAAAACAGACCTAAATGGTACCAAGATGACACTTGGAACCATGAGCTCTCAGACCACCACTATATGATACAACCAGCCATTAGACTATTTAAATGAAAACTAAATAGAGTGAGAGCTTAAACTGGTTCCCAGACTCCACAGCATCGTGTTGGCCTGGTGCCTAGCTGGCTACCCCCCTGGGCAGCGCTGAGGTTGAATCTCTCCATCGTCACAAAACACTCCACGGGACCCTGTCCAGATGGCGTCTGGCACGTAACGTGCTGGCCTTTTGTAGATGGATGATCCTGGTACTTGACAATTTCAAAGTCTTTAGCCTGGTTCCATTACTTGAAATTCAAGGGAGCTGATCCAGATTGTGGGGAAACCTAAGGGGTCCCCTGAAAGCAGAGGAATGCATAGTCATGACACAACACTGGGAACAGGACTTCAGAGGGGCTGCTACACATCTGGCTGTGTTAATCTCAAGCCACCTACTTCCACCTTGGGAGCAGAGGCAGTAGCATGGGTGCCAGCTGTGGTCACTAGCACCCTGTCAAGGTGGGGGTCCAGATCAGCTGAGGCGGGCACAAAGACCCTGATTTTCTGCCTTCTCCTGGCTTCTCAAACCCTCTCTTGGAGCTATAATCTCTTCAGATTGCCATGAGCTGTGGACAATTGGTTCAGGCAGCTGTTGAGAATGCGTGAGGACAGTTGTCCTGGATCTTTGCTTGCCCCCTCTGTCCTGCCTTCTCCCTCTGGCCCTTACATCTATTTATTTTTCTTGCCTTAACTTTTTAATTAGACAAACTGCATCAATAAAGTTATCATTTTCAAGTGACTGATTCCATGGTTTCTAAAGCACCCATGATATTGGACAACTTCCACTACTGTCTTGTCCCTAAACATGGACATTATCCCCAGAAGAATCCCCCATGCCACTTGCTGTTCCAGTCACCTGCATGCAGCTTCTAAGGACTGACCCACTCTAGACATTTCACTTCAGGGGAGTCTTTAAGAGGCAACCGT
Source organism: Uropsilus gracilis (assembly GCA_004024945.1). Classification (NCBI taxonomy): domain Eukaryota; kingdom Metazoa; phylum Chordata; class Mammalia; order Eulipotyphla; family Talpidae; genus Uropsilus; species Uropsilus gracilis. The sequence continues at coordinate 6,003 of PVHY01004601.1, forward strand.
TGGGGTCTGGCTTCTATCTCTCTGTATAGGGTTTTGAGGTTCACCTCTGCTGTAGCTGGCGTCAAGACATCATCCCTTCTTTCTTGGTACCATCAGACCCCTTTATAAGGAGAGTCCACTGTATGGGTAGCCTTATTTCTTGGAGAGCTGAAACAATAGTAGGTAGGAGGGGCTGGGTTTCTGGAACTTTCATGGAGGCTGTTAGTGTCAAACTTTCTCCAGCATAGTCTGTCCACGCGATGGCATCTGTATCCTGACCCTTTCCTTCTGGTCTTGTTAATTAAATTATTTCTTGCCAACAGCAGCCAAAGTGTGATTTCTATAATAGTTCATTGCTCTTAGAGTGATGTTCAAAGTTGGTTTGAAAGAGTGGAATACGTTGGCTCAATCAGGCTTTTCAACGGCAGGCCTTCAAAATGTCTCTGCTGTGTCAAATGTGCACTGTGAATTTTAAAGATGCAATCACAGTTTTCAATGTTTCCCAAATGTCCCCAAGGGAGCACAGAACTCCATTTTGTGTGAGTATGTGTGTGGTGAGGGGCATCTCTCAGAAACAGCATAAGAAAACAGCATGAGAAAACTGCTGTATTTAATATCTGAATACTTTTCAGCTCCACATAGCGGTGGGGTGGGAGTTGGGGGTGGGTGGTTAGACTGGCATACTTCTGCCAGGCTTAAAATAGGTACATTTAGAAAAACAAGTTAAATATCTTAAATGCATTTAAATGCAAATTATTTATTAATTCATCACGGAAGCTGGATAAAGCATCATGAGTTTGAAATGCAGGTGAATGGTAACAACTCAGAACTTAAACTAAATACTCATTTGGAAAATATCTTAATCCGTCAGCACTTCAGAGCCCATGTGTTTGAGGACCTCAGAGACTGAGAGCCATTAAAAAAAAAAGAAAAAAAGTATTTTTGAGAAAGGCACTTTCCAGCATACATCCTCAGTATATGTATTAACACTTAAAATATAATCTGCTTAAATGTGCCGTAGAGCTGGAAATTGTGTTTCTGAATAATATCTACATAATTTTCAATAAAAATAAACTTGCAGTAAATTATCTAGATCTTAAGGTACCCAAGACAAATGGCCTTTGCTGGAATTAGTTTTCCCTCAGGAGTGAGGAAATGGAATTTGTCTTCTGCAGTGAGAAAAAAAGCCCATTAAAAACATGGAGAATGAAAAATGAACATTGGTGAGTTCTTCCAGGATCACAGTACCAGGGGCTTGTCAAGAGCAGGGTGGAGCAGCTCTGCTCTGGTGAGGGTCCAACAGGTCAGGACCACAGCTTGAAAGAAGCCCAACAGAGGAAAGCACACTTGGTTACCTGTGATCTTCACAGCTATAGCAACGGTGTGGGCATCTTATAGCTCTTGTTGCACCAGGCTTCTCAGCAGGGCACTGTTGGCATTTGGTCCTGGCTCGGTCTCTGGTGGAACCATCTTATTCTCTGCAGGATGTTTACAGGAACCCTGGCCTCCACCCATTAGCTTCTACTGCAGCCTCCCCAGTTGCAACAGTCACAACCCTACCCCTCCCACCCCATGTCCTAGATGAGGCTATCATCTTTCTTAGTTTAGGATCGCTGGCTTGGACCGAGCATGCATGCATGCATGCCTTCATTTGCTCATTTAAATTTTTTCCTTACCATCTCTTTTGTCTCTTTTCTATTTACCACTCCTTAACAACCTTAAATTAATGTTTATTACTAATATTGTAAGTATTTTTTTTCACCAAATTATCTGCTACGTAAATGTACAGTATTGGTCTTTGTCCTTCTGACTTGCCCTTGACTGAACATCATGTCCTTGAGCTCCCTTTCATGTTGCTGAAAATGGCGGCCTTCCATTTTTCCTTACTGCTGAATAGTGTCCCATGGATAGCACACACCATCTCTTCTTGATCCAGTTGTTAACCACGGACATGCAGTCTTCTTCCATGTCCCAGCTGTAGCAACAGTGCTACATACAGTCTAGAGCACATAGTTTCTGCCTAGATTGATCCACATTCTTTGCATCAGGACTGGAGTTGCTGGGTCATCTGGCATTTCAATTTTTAGTTTTTAAGAGAAATTCAGATCACTCTCCATAAAAGTTGCACCATTTACACTCCCACCAATAGTGTCATAGGACTTCTCTCTCAACATCCTCTCCAGCACCTGTTGGGGGTCTTTTTAGTATGTGTCCTCATGGGTATGAGAGCGTAGCTCATTGTGTTTTTGACCTGCATCTGCCCTATTGGAAGCCATTATGACCATGTTTTCATACTAGACCAAGCATGTATGAGGCACGTTACGAGGTTAGCATGTAGAGCCTGGACTCTGGAGTGAGAATTGGGTCTGTCACTTGGATCTCTCACCTACCATCTGTGTGATCAGCCTGATGCTTCCCTGAGCCCCAATTTCCTCTTATGAAATGTGAAAATAAAAATCTCTCTACCTCCCAGGCTCTCAGGTGCATAAGCTCTGGAGGGGCAATGCTATGATCTTTCACACTCAAGTCCCTCCCACCCAGATACCCTGGCTTACGAGAGGCACTTAGGAGAGATCATCAGTGCCTGGCATGTGGGTCACTGTGCAGCCAAGCTTGGCTGTTGCTATTTTGTGTAGGTTGCACCAGGGCGGGAATCTGGTCTTGCAGCTGTCTGATTCATCAGGGAGGTTTCCTCCAGTGTGAAGGCCAGCGAGGGGCAGGACCAGGTGCGTAGGCACATGCCTGCTCAGGTCCTGCCTCTCTCCCAGCTGAGAGGCCTCCAGCAGGACAGTATTTGGGGCTCGCCTCCCACCTCCTGCCAAATAATGGTGGCAAAGTAGCTCTGAGCCTGAGACTGCGCTGAACACAAATGGTATTCAAGTCCCAAGTTCTGATTCTCACTTGTTCTGAAGGAAATCATCCTTAGCAAAGACCAAGATGACACTGAAGAAGAAGTGTAAAAGAAGCCTGGACATTGGTGCTCACAGGAAAACACATCAGGGAAATGACAGAAACCTCCAGCCCCACAGAGAGAAGCACACACCTGCCATCGAGGATCCCCCAAGAGAGGCTTGTTTCTCCAGCTATCACTGTATTTGAGGCCGATGTAAGAGGGGAGCCCCATGCTCACACAGTCTGCTCTCCCTTCTGGTCCCTGCACCTACATGCAACCATAGCTCAGGTCAGGGTTAATCTCATCCATCAATTGACCAGTTATAAGACCCTGCACATATTCTCACACTACTCTCAGTCTCTAGTCATCTATAAAAGAGGTGATGGTGGTAGGCAGAACAATGGCCTTGAGAGATGGCCACACTAGCACTTGTGCACAAGTTTAATAGCCAAGGGGTTGCAATTATGCTGCTAATCAGCTGAATCTTTTTTTTTTTTTTTTTTTGAGACCAGGTCTTGTTATTTTTGCTCATGGAACCACAGGCTCATGTTGCCCGGGGTACCACGGACTCAAGCAATCCCCAGCTTCAGCTTCCTAGGTAGCTAGGATTACAGGCGCGCGCCACCACACCCAGCTCTTTTTTGGGACTTGGTCTCGCAGTGTTGCCACGGGTGGGACTCGAAACGCCAGCCCCAGGCCCTTCCGCTGGGGCTTAGCCAGCTGAATCTTAAATAACGATGCTATCTTGGGTTATCTGGTCTCCCCAACATAATCACAAGATCCCCAAGAGTGGAAGAAGGACTGGGGCAAGAGAACTTGAAAGACAAGGGAACCGATTTCCTCCTAGTACCTCTAGAAGGAACGCCCACCTGCTGACTCTTTGGTTTTCTCTTGTGAGATCCAAACCAGACTTGTGGCCCCCAGAACTGTAAGGTAACAGGGTGTGTTGTTTTAAGCCATGCAGAAGGTATGACTTGTGAACAGGGATTCAGGATAGATGAGGGACAGGTGGGGAGAAGCACATGCAGAGTGGAACTGTCTGTCCCCTGGCTCCCATTCTGTTAAGCACTGGACATGCTGCCCTGGGCTCCTTCCTGGGCCCTGCTCGCTTGAGTTCATACCGAATGGCAACAGCTCTGCTCACTAGCAGTTTCTCATAACAGAAAGAAATACCAAACAGGAAGTGAGGAGCCATCAGTAGAGTTCTGCTTACTCTCTGCATTATAAAATGCTAAAGGGAGGGAAAATGCATTTACTGTAAATTGTGAAATACATGAGTCTTTATGATCAATTGGCTGAGTCTTCTGCTTGGGTTGCCAGCTCTACTGTGGTAATCTCCAAGCGCTAGCAATCAGCTAATGAACGTGTGCACCCCAAGCCAGGTATGGGCTAATTCAGGGGACATAGGACTTGGCTCCTGATGTCTCAGGGTCAGTGGATTCCACTAATGTCTGAATGCAAAGCCACTACTTAAGGAGGACGGGGTTCTCCAGTGGATTCCCACCTTATTCCATCTTTGGAGACCTGGCCCAAGAAACACAAAGCTCCAAATACCCTCAGTTACATGCAGGGGATGAGCACACAGGTGCTTTCTAGGGAGCATGTCACCTTTCTAACATGGTACCAGAAAAGATTGGGCTTTGCTGAAAAGGGCCCATGAAGTGAGCACCTGAGCCTTCAGAAGAAGAAACAACAATGTGGAAATGATTCACTGGCACCTAAAATCTTCCTGCAATGAAAAGATAAGCCTGCTTCATAATAAAGAGCTTAAAATAGTTACTAATCAAACCAATCAATAGCTAACAGCTCAGCTCAACTGTGTATCATACATAATTTTGAGAGAGCCCACAGGTAAACCCCTATGGAAGAAAGAACCCAAAATTGGGATTCTAACAGAGAATGTGCCCTTGGCTTGGAGAATGAGCCAAACTAAGTGGGGAGGTACCAGGGTACACTGAAGACCTCCCCTCCCCTCACACATGGAGTTAGATGAAAGGGGTTTTCTGATTTCCTGTCTGGGAGGAAATTGTGAGACTTAGGGAAGGCAGGGTTTATCTTATATCTCTTTCCCTCCATGCCTGATAGGTGGTGTGTTCTTAAACAAATTTTTGGAATTGATCTCTATTTCATGGCAATTTGCATGTTATTGTTGATTTACTCAAATAAATGATATCTTCTTGAAATGCAAATTGGATGTTACTCCTTTGCTGAAACCTTCCTCGGCTTTCTTAGAGTAAACTCCAGGCTGCTTACCATGCCCACAAGGCCTAGACCCTATTTCTTGCAACTCATTTCATCCCAAAATACAGGTAATCTCTTCACTCTGAGTATGGATTTACCTTACAGGTCTTGCTGGGTGAGGCTGTCATTTATCTGGTTTGTGCTGTGCTGGCATCAGAGACCTGGAGACAAGACTTGCTCCCTCCCGCTGGTGCTCCACTGCTAACCAGAGAGGTCCGCTTCAAATCCAAATCTGATCATTGTCACTCTTCAGTCTAAATCCTTGGCCATCTGCCGGTCACCGCAGGCATTCTGAATGAGCTTATTCCTCACTTAGCACTGGGGCCTGCCTCTACCCGCAGTTGACTTTACCTCCTGCCTCCCACAGAGTCCGTCTCCTCTGCTCCACTGGAGATATCTTAAGCTCTTTCTTTTGTCCCCTTTCTCCAGAACACTCTCACTGGCCTGACCCCTCCCTGTCACCTTGCTAATTTCTCATATTTGAACCCTGGCATTGATGTTACATCTTCTAAGGCTGACCTTGTCCTTTTCCCATGGGATAATCGTCTTGTCCCAAATCAGCCCCATAGGCTGTGAACCTTGCAAGGGAAGAAGGGTATCCCTGGGCAGAAATAACACAGACCTGTAGGCTACTCAAGACTGATGAATATTTGAGTCATGATGTATTTTAGATCCCCCATGCTGGTACCTTCAGAGGGTGGCAGGTGGGTTGGGCCTGTGCCTGCTGGAATGCTGAGCTACTTCCCCGAGCTCAGTCTCACAGTAGCACTCCTTTGTTGCCAAGTGTGATGACCCAAAATGCCTGAAGATATTGCCAGCTGTTTCCTCAGGCAACTTGACTCTGGTTGTGCTGAGAGTACAGGATGGAATTCCTGGCCCCTGGAGACCTTTCATGGGGGCCATCCCCCAGGCCATGTTCCACAAGGCCCCTCTCCTGTCACTCTTTAACCCCCTGATGGGTCAGAAGCATTCCAAGGCATTTGTTCCATGAAGAGTTCCATGAAGTTGCCATTCCCTTGAGCCTCAGACAGAATGGCATGAGCCAAGAATTCCATCACCACCTGCCCAACAACCAGTCTTGTGGCTGACCTGAGTGCTACCTGATGGGGCTGTGGAGTGTGTGCTGACCCTGAGTTGACTGTCCATAAGTGGTGCCCATTTATCCCTACTGCTCCTGGCTGGTAGAGAAGGCACAGCTGCAAAAGAAGGTGTTTCTCTGCATCTTCTTTTTAGCCTGGGATTTTCACACAGATTCTCCTCGTTTCAAATCTGCAGTTGTAAAGAGGTCTGCACCGAGCAGTGGCCGGCCAGAGCTGTGGAGGTGGGTGACCCAGAGGACAGTGGCTTCTCAGCCTCAGAGGTCACAGGTAACCCCTGTGATGTATCCCCCATCACAGGGGCTCTGACTTTCTACCTGCTCAAGAGGAACTTGGTCAGTGCTGTTGATAGGGTGTGCCCCCCCCCATTGTCTCCTGTTTAAGATTGCAGATTTCAAGGACAGGTATGCTAAAATGGGAGAATGACCTTAACTGGATTTTCCCTTCAGGGAGATGCAGGGGGAGAAAGAAGTGAAATGGTCAAGGTGAAACAGGTTTCCTGGAAGGCAGGAAATCAGGGTATATAAAGGGTGTGCAAACAAAGAGAGGGATTCAGATTCCAATATGGAGACCGGATAGAGAGAGAGGTTCAATGGAGGAGAGATGGGAATCGGCCATCTTGTAAAGATGTGAGCCATGTGAGCTTGGCCATGTGGCCACCGGGGGCCTGCAATCCTTGGCTGGCCCAGGTTGGCAGCATGTGTGCTGAATGCAGTTAAGGAGTTTGTAGATTAGAACTCTGTGTTGGAGTTTGTTTTGCTGAGTTTGACTTGTGTATGAAAGAGGCCGTGCAAAAGTTAGGCCTGAGAAGAAAGTGAACTTTGCTGGTTAGGCACCATGGAGTTCCTGCTACCTGAAGGTGACAAGGAGAAGACAGCGTGGAAGACAAGGAGGAGCAAGCCAAGGGAGCAACCAAAGGAACATGCCTTCAAGTGTCTGGAGATGGACTCTGACTGGACATTGGTGAGATGATCAGGACTGAGAGACTGAGGATTTTGGGGCAATCTGGGGAAAGGACTTTGGACAATACTGAGAAAGGTTTTGGACAATGTTGAAGTATTCTAGTCTTACATGTTTCTTTTGTAGTTATTAAGATAATTAGAAATCACTTTGTTAGAAATAAATTAGTCTGCACTGATAGTCTTGCATTGATTTGGTATTTTGGCTGAGAAGGATGGTGGTAAGAACCCATGAGTGTAAAGTTTAAACAGTTTTTAAGGTTTTCTTTTTAGGTCTGAAAGAGGGAAAGAAAGCAGAGAGAAGCTGGTAGCTGATGTTTGCATATCAATGGTAAAGGTGATCAGTGAAAATGCTAATGAAGAGTGTGTAGCCTGCTTTGTAGAGAGAAGCAGGAAGATAGGTGTATCCAGTTAAAGTCAGAGAATCTTCTTTACACCCTGTTTCACTGTGACATTATTCCCCAGGTATTTCCAGGGAACCCCAAGCTGTCTTCACAAGGGCCCCCATCAATGTCAACTTGTTTTTCATGTGGACCACTTCAGGAGTATCACCAGTGTGCTGCCTCCCTGAGTTTCTAACCTTCCCTCTTCCCTTCCACTTCCCATACTTTGTGCTTCAGTGGTCTGTGGGGGCAGGGCAACTAGTGGTCCAGCTATGCCATCCTTTGCCACTTGGTCTCTCAGTCAAGGTTCTTAAACATAGAACCTTCCCAGTCTTTGTGATTATTTAATTAACTGCTGCTCCTCACCTTCAGCTTCACATAGCAGCTCATAAAAAATAATTCTAATTATTTCCTGCCCTCTAACCCAGTCTTACACCTACTTTAAGGGGGCAGAGAAGAAGGGCAACCTGTTTCTGTTTTGCTCCTTTTTTGCTCCTGTTTCTCAAACAAACTATCCTTTCTTCCCTTGCTGATATTTTATAAAATGGAGGAAAAAATCACCTTTCTAACTATTGACTGAATGCAACTAGATGGAGAATGGCAGTGAGAGCTAGACCAGGTGTCTTATCTGTGTTTGCCAGATCTGGTTCCAGAGAGCTCAGTCACCATGCTCCTTATCATGTGATACTGAAGTATCAGTAACAATTTTGAGATCTGTGGGTCAGAGCTTTCAGCCAATTATTTCACTTGCTAATAGTTGTAAATGTAGCAGGTGAAATAAAATGGGTCCAAAGGTTCTTACAATTCTGATGTATCTTTTATGCCTTGGGGAAAAATGCCACCAGATGATTTCAAAGAGCCACTATATGAAGCCGGTTGGCTTGTAGTAAATAACTAAAGCAAGTGAAAAACAAGGAAAAGGAAAACTTACCATCACACCCTTTATTCATTCCAAGAAGGAGGGGCTAGGGACCATGACTGTGGGCCAGGGAGGCTATGAGGCCCCAACGTGGGTGGGAGAAAGAAAGTTGAAGGGGGCAGGATTTTCCTGCCTGCCAAGATTCAAGTTGAACCTCCTGGAGGAGTTTGTGCTAATGAAGTTCAGAAAAATATGTTTCTGAGTGAGGAAGCAGCTTTGCTTAGTGGACCAAATAAATAATCAGTCAGGAGCAACTTGGTGTTCTAATCCAGGTATGTGGCTGCCTCTGTGATGTCGCTTAACTCTTCATGCCTCAGTTTCACCAGCTGTGCCTGGCAGATAAGACCAGGTTGCAAAATGAAGTGCTCGGAAGTGTGAGGAGCCGAACTAGAAAGAGTCAGATGGAGATGCTCTGAGGTAGTGGGGTGAGGAGAGGCTGTAACCAAATCCTAAACTATTTTTCCCCAAAGTGCCTCAGAATTTGAGTTGCTCCTTTGTTTACCAAATTCTGTTTCTCGACGTTTCTATTTTTTTAAGTGCTCATGTCAAAAGAGACATCTGAAAGCAGCTAGTTCAGCTATTTGCTTGATGTTAAGCCACTGGTTGAGGGGGAAATAGGATCTCTGATTTTCTACTACCACGTTAGAAACGCCTACGTATATTATTACCTTGTTTCATATTTGCTACAAAGCTACCTGGTAGGTGTCATTATGCTCTTTCTAGTGATGAATAAACTGGGATGGAGATGGGCCATATTAACTCTGTGGTTCTCTGGCTCCACTTTACAGTGGACGCACCTGGAGAATTTTACAGATGCGCTCATGCTTGGTCCCACTCCTGGATCTTCCGATTGAATTGGTTCGGTGCCCCGCGAGGGTATCAGGGGTTTTAAAAGCTCCTCAGATGATCTCAATGTGCAGCAAGGTTTGAAAAGCACAAATAACTTGCTCAAGGTTACAGAGCTAATAAGCAGGTTCTGCTGACCCAAGACCTCTTAGCATGACCGATCTTCGCTTGGTGCTGGCTCAGATCTTGGGAAGGTACTTTCATATCTGGACTGAAATGTTGGCATCTGAGAAACAAATGAACACTCCTGACCTTTATAGTGATCATCCAAAGTTTACACAGGGTGGAGTAAGGGAGCCTGGAACCTTGTGTCTGGTTCTTGGAAACCATTTATGCAACAAAAACAGAGGCAGTTTCCAAGAGTATACACTGGGTTTGATATCGAAAGGGACAGAAGCTGCCAAACAAGAAGCCACAGGGGGAAATAAAAACTCTTAAAATGTGGTTTCTGCTGCCCAACTTTTATCACCTGAGCATAGCAGTTGCTACTCAAATGCAATTCAACAACAGAGTTTAATTTACAAGGAAATTAACCAGGAAAACAGAAAGTCCTCAAAGTCACAGTGACCAGTTATCTTACCCCAATCACCATTTTCAGTCCCCAAAGTCCCAAAGACAAATGTCCAAGATGGCGCCCCTTTGCCCCTCCAAAACTGAGGCAGGCACTACAAAGTCCAGTCTTTCTCTGGCATCTTGTCTTCGCTTCTTCTCCAGTGTTCCACGCTGCTCTTCTCCAAGGCTCTTCAAATTTCTTGCATAATTGCTAATGTACAAATCAGCTTTCCAAATCCCTGGCCATCTCCAGGTATCAGCTCACTATGCCACCTTGCTGCAGTGCCATACTCTCCACAATGACTACTCTTCTGCCACGGCTCCTTGCAACCACCAGCTCGTTCTTCCAGGGGGTTTCCCCTGGCCAGGCCATATGGGCCTGTTCTCTCAGTTCGCCATTCTCATCCCCTTCCTTTCCTTTTTTTTTTTTTTTTCTGCTCTTTTCTTTTATCTGCTGTTTGGTGCTTCTCACTCTTCTCACAGGGTCTTTCTCTCAGACTCCATCCACCAGGGTACTCTGGTGCCAACACAATTTGCCTATCACTCACAAACCTGTATCAGGTTGGGAGTGCTTGCCAGGTACCACCAGAGCACGTGGGGAAGTAAGCCCTATTGAGGCACAAGCTTATCACCTGGTGGGACTGTAATGGACTGGTTCAAAAGCTGCTCTCATTGAGGCACATGAGTGATTTATGCCATCTTAAGTTATGCTAACACTTGGTGTATCTAGGTCTGGGCTCTCAAACATGGTGAAATCTGTCTGAACCTCCTGGAGTGCTTGAGAAGCTACATAGGTGGGCAAGAGCTCCTGATTCTGCACCTCTGAGGGTCTGCATGTTTGCATTTCTGGCAAGTTCCTGGGAGACACAGCTTGTTTGGGGGCCAGACTTTGAAAACTGCCCATGTTGATGACACATACGTATTACTGACTTTCCCTCATGTACATGATAACTGGGCACCTAGAAATGACTTTCACATGCCCACCTGTAGGGCACTTCAATTGTAGGGTGGCTACTTGAATGTTGGTCCTGAGGAATACTTACAACCACACTGTTTCCCTTAAGCACTATAGCATCACTAGAAAGGACTATGTCCTCACTCTCATGCTAAAGATGAGATAACAGACACGGAGAGTTAAATGACTTGTCAAAGTGACACTGTATTAGGATGATCATGAACATCAACATGTGCCCTTTACACCTATAAAAATACCAATTTTATATGGTTCATCTGATAGTAGAGTCAACATTCTATATTCAGTCGGTCCGATCCAAAGCAAGAACTTTCAGTCTGAGTCCTCCATTTCTTTCAAGCAGTCCTCTTTCCCAGGTCACACATATTGTTGGCCAACAGGATAGTGATGTGAACAGAGAATAAGGTGGTAGGTGTACAGCCACCCTTGGACTGATCGATTACCTGCTTTGAGTAGCTATGCCTCTTACCGCCTGCTGCTCACTTTGAGTGACAGAGCTCTGGTGACAGAACTGATGCCATAGAGGGCAGCACCTATCCTTGATCCCTCCCTAGCTCAGCCAGGTCCTTCTTATGATGTAGGCTATTCCTGCCTCACCTCCCAGAACTCCAGCATTGAGCCTGACAGAGGGAGTGAAATATGCTGGTAGCAGTTATGCTTTAGGATTGGAGCTCCAGAAAGTCTAGCAGTGGTAACTGGTGCCAGTTACTGACTCTTTTGAGCACCCAGTTCTGAATCTAACAGGAGCAGAGTACAGGAAAAGGTGTTAGGATGATGACTCCTCTAGAACAGGGTGGTTCAGCCAAGGCTAGTTTTGCCCCTGTGGGACAATGGGTGATAACTGGAGATATTTTTTGATTGTCAAGGGTGTGGTTGGCATCCAGTGGTCAGAGGCCAGGGAGCTTCAATACACCCTGCAGCACACAGGCCAGCCCCACCCCCATGACAAAGAATGATCCTGTCCCAAATGTGAATGGTGCTGAGGCTGGATAGAATAGCATCATGAAGTTGCCCTAGAATGCTCTTCTCTATGGCTGTGTTTCCTGTAGTGCCATCTTTCTGGTTGAGCCACATATAAGTCAGTTTATTGGCCCCTCTTAGCAATTCTAGAAGCTACCTGTGCCCTTTAATAAATCCCTTGAAAAATTATTTGGAGGGGATTTTGTCAACTAACACCAAAAATAATTAATATAATATGATATAATATAATATGATATAATATGATATGATATAATATATAATGCAATGCAATATATAACATATAATATATATAAAACCAAAGGCAGTGCAGTTCTACCAAGCTAATGTGTGCATCATCCAGATATGACATGTACATGATTTTAAACAGGTTCATCACCTAAATAAACTCCTCTGGGTCTACCTATATGTCCTACTTGTCTCACGGTCACTAACACTATGTTACATGCACTTCCACATGGCAGCATCATTTTTCACCTTAATGTAATTTTCTGCCAACTTGTCTTGGAGTTGCAATAGGTCTAGAGGGGGGACAGAGCCACACAAGTGAGAGGCAACATAGGAAACAGGTGTAGTTCCATTTACTTAGTGGCTGTATTCTTAGCCACTATGTCAAAAGTTATCTAGGAAATTGACTCAAAGGAGAGCAAGTTGTAGCCTAGAAAATGTGAACAAATATTCAGCAGGAAATAATGAAATCTAGCTCAGTTTTGGAGGCCAAGAACACAAGTGGTTCCAGTTACCAGTTCTATAATTGAGAATGATAATGACATTAAGCTCATCTTTATGAAGATTAAAGGAGATCTTCATTTAGGTATTTAGCACAGAACCTTGGCACATTGCAAGAATGTTCAGTAAATGTTAATGCCAACATTTATCACAATACTGCAACTATAGAAACCCTTTGGTCCTTTGCTAACACGTTGATAAAGACAAGATGATAAACCAATTTCACAGGTTTTTGTACACAGAGTTCTTGAAAGTTCTTGGGTTATTAATAAATGCTCAATAAATGTTGACTCTCCCTTTTCGAATATTCTTCTCTTACCCCACACATTCTGACATTGCCCAGCATAGTAAGCAGATCAGGATTAAGGCCTGGAAGCACTCACTCCACAACCCTGTTTGGCCTCACATACTCCATGGAATCTGTCCCCATCCTCCACCAGCTTCTACCTGCCTAGAACAGTCTCCCACTCTACTCCTGTCCTCTGTATTGACAAATTTGCAGTCAGCAGATTATATTCACAGTGTGAGGGAATCATTACCACCTGCTAATATTTTTATAGAATTTCATAAACTTGGTCATTCATGAATCATTTACAGTACTTTATTCCAATGAAGAGTTCACAAATCACTCAAATGCTGGCAAAATGCATAATAATGAGTAATATTTCAGGAGGCTTTGCATTAATATGTCAGATTCCACTACTGTATGAGCTAAGTTATTTTGCCAGGTATCACTTTGGGTCAAAAACGTGGGAAGCTCTTTGGGAGACTGGAGTAGGGGGAGTGGGGAGGAGGCAGTGGGTCATGGAACAAGATAGTGTTTAAGAAAAAGTAGATCATCCCACTAGTCAGGCCCCCTTGAAAGATTTGATAAGTGGCATTCCTAGGAAAGAGGTCTAGGACTTTGCAGATTAGATATCAGAGTCCAGTGGGGGTAAAAATGGGAAGAACTATTTCTTAGTGATCAAAAATGCAGGCCTCTGGGGAAAGAGAAAAACAGATATGGATGCCAAATTTAATACATACCAGCTGGGAGACCTTGAAAAAGTTATTTAACAGTTATTTGCTTATCTGTAGAATGGTGTTAACACCTAATTCTTAAGTCTCTTGTGTGAAATGGATTAAATAAGAGAATGCATATGAAGTGTTTAGCACAATATCAACCATGTAGTGTTCAACAGACAGTAGCTTTAATGATGGTACACAATTCCGATGCCCAGGGGCAATCCCAGCCCTGGCTATTTCTCATCCTGCAAGTCCCTGAGGCCTCCTCTCAATGCTTTCTTGATGGATTTAAAACCACAGCACAGACTTGAAATAGAGTAGCACTTCATTTTAAAATAAAAACAACATTGGCACAAATATAGTGACAGTGGATACACTCACAGTTGCTGGTATTCAAACTCAAAAAGGGGAGCCAAAAGGAGGGAAATGGAGACTCAGGTTCTGCTCTTTGAAGGAGCAGGTTTGCTCCTGACCAAAAAGACACGAAGACCACATGTAGAGCTAACTGCACTTCTAGGGCAGATGATTATTGCTTGAAATGAACACAGAAATGGCAGCACGCTGGTGCCAGAAGTCTATCCAGAGAGTCAGCCGGTTCCTGACTGGCTGAAAACAGGAGAACCAAAGACAGTGATAGGCCATGTTCCCCAGGAAGGACTTGAGGAAGACAGGATATGTACTGTGCAGGAGGACATGGCATTAGAGTAGCCATGTCCTGAGCCTAATAAAGGAGGCCAATAAAGGAGGCTTCTGAGGCTAATAAAAGAGGGTCAGGTCACAGTTTGTAGCCCTGGTCCTTGTGTAAGAAGCTGTGCCCCATCAAGCCCTAACAACTTCTCTGGTGGGACTCTGTGCCCCTGAAACCAAACTATACAGCAGACAAGGGTGGCAGCTGGCATTTTGCCTGTACGTGGTGGTGAGGAGCAGAAATCCACTCCTCTTGAAACAAAGTCTAGCCATTAAAACTACAACAAAAAAATCTCTGTGTGGGTCCTGGTATGTTTTCCTTCCCACTGTACCCTCTGCCCCAAATAGCCTAGGAGGGTGCTCCATTCCTCAGTACCTAATCAAATCTATGGTGAGTGAATGAATGACCTGACCTGCCATATGCCATGGTGTTGACTGTGGAACTCTTAAATAAAGTCAGACGTTTTCAGGGAAAGCCCATGCTTGAGCTGGGCAGGGAGGCTGAAGCCTATAACTCTCAATGGGTTTCTGGTACTGCTCTGGCACATGTTTGACAAATATTAACTGATTTAATCCATTAAAATTGTATGAAGCAGTATTGTTTTGTTTCCATTTTATGGGTAGGAGAGTTGAAGCACATGCTTTGCTGGTTCCCACAGCTCATTCATCGCAGCTGGGATCTGAAAGCAGCCAATGTGACTATGTGCAAAGTGCATGTTTTTCCCACCTACATCATATGACTCTTAAGGGAAAAAGAATGAGAAGCTATAGAGCAGGTGCTATTTTATGATCTGATCAGCAATAACTAGTTAGTGAGATCACATGGTTTTGTCTTTTATGATCCTAAAGGGTGCAGCACCACCCCAGCTTTAAGGATGACAGTGATGACCACAGTTGGCAAGTTGCCTGATTCCACACAGTTCAGGAGGCAGCAGCACTAAGCCTCAAATAGCGATGTTCTGAGCCCAGAACATGTGCTTTTTAATTACTATATGATTTAGATATTAGATAAAAATAAAATACCCCCCCGAAATGAGACAAACCAACTTAGTGGGGTTTCCAATTAGCTGCAGCACCTGATACCTTTGTGAGCACTGGAATGGGGACCCTCCCCAGTAGACATGACTCAGGGGACAGTGCAGCCCTTGGTGAGAAAACCAGGCACTGGGGCCAGTCTCTCTCCTTTCTCAACCATCACTGCCCACTTTCCTGAGAGGAAGGGGCTATTCCAGGACTCAGGAATTCTTCCCCAAGAAGTTATTACAATGGATGTTTTTTGTAATATCCATGCCAAGCCAACTGGTAGACCAAAGACCACCTCCTCACTCTCCCTCTCAAGCCTTGAACACTGTTGTTAAGTGCTTTCTGCCATGGCGGATGCTGTGAGGTGTCTCCCCACCAGGATCACATCCCCTTGTTCTTGGGGGTCAAGATGACAACCCTGGAAGGAGAACATTCTGAGGCCCTGGTTCATGGCACTCATGAAGACTGCCAGAAATATCTTCATTTTTAAACTACACTCAGATCCCACACATGGAGAGGCTCAGGTAGCCACAGAGACACCCAAAGCCTTGTTCAGTTCATAAGACAACTCCCCAAATCCCTCTTTCAGCCTTAGCTTTCATGCTGGCAACTAGTTCTCCACACCAATGATTCTGCCAGCCCTTCCAGGCTGCACGCTCAGGAGACCCCTCCTTTTCTCTCTGCCTTGTTCCCTGTCAACCCTCAGGGAATTCCTGGGGCACAGCTTCATCCAAGAATCTGTTCTGATGCTTAAAAGAGGACAGCAAATGCTGTGATGTTCAGTTTATATCAGAAGGGAAGAAAAAAACTGCAAGGCTGTGGTAGACACTATGCTTCTCATGGTTGAAGGTAGGAAGCTGAAGTCACAGACTTGTGGCGTGTGACTCAGGAATCAAAAAATGGGCAGGAAAAATAGAATAAGAGCAGCTCTGATTTACTGAGGGCTTTCGAGTTGCTGGGCATTGTGCTAAATGTTTGGCAAAAATGTTTATTTCATCTTTTCCTATCCTAGTACAGGCACTACTTTATGGATGACAATCTTAGCAGACAAAGGGGTGTGATGGCCCACGATGGAAACAGCTCATTAACCAGATAAAAATGAACCCAAACAAACTTCTGAAATCTGACTGCAGAACCAGGGCTACCAGCATGGGGAGAGTGAATGGCTAGTGTGAGCAAAGTGGGGAGGGAGCCCCATAGTGGACTTTGGTGGTGGGAGTGGTGTGGTGACATAAGTTTGTGGAGGTGTGAACCTGTACCTCTAAAACACATTGGGCTATAAATCAACACTACTTCAGCAAGCATCATTAATAAATTAAAAACAAACAAATAGTAGCCCAGTGACCAGCAGGTTGAATAACACTTGTTCACCCCAGAGCTCTCAATGAATCTTCATCTTCATACTATGAAATGACAGAACCTATGGCATCCTTAGTTCCTGATCTCCGAAGATGAAGACATACCGAATGGACATGGAAAGAGAAGAGGGCATCTCTCCATGGTCTGCTGTTCGTTTTTCCTAGAGCAGCTGCCAGATCACCCCTGGTTATTGCCAGGGCAGCTGGACCTGGGAGTTTCTGAGGGTGCCAGTGTTCAATTTCTCCATTGGTCAGATCTCCCCTGGGTACTGCTAAGGACATACCACTGGCCCTTCCACAGATGGTACCCTGCAGAGGCTCCAGCATTGCCCTTTTGGAAAAGGGTGTGAAAAGAGAGTCTGGGAGGCATCTTTAACCCCCCAGGACCAGGGCACTCCAGCGCATTGCTCAGATCTTCTGGGAGATGGGGTACTACTACATCCCTCAGGCTGTATGTACAGCACTAAAACACCCTCAAACTACCTTCTCCTCACTGGAGACCTGTGACAATCCAGTTGGGTAGGGAGGCGAGTACATTGTGCTTCATAAATGGGTCCCTGAGGACTGGTC
The DNA here is from genome assembly GCA_004024945.1 of Uropsilus gracilis. NCBI lineage: Eukaryota > Metazoa > Chordata > Mammalia > Eulipotyphla > Talpidae > Uropsilus > Uropsilus gracilis. The sequence continues at coordinate 23,195 of PVHY01004601.1, forward strand.
CCACCATGACCTCCAGGTGGAGAGCTCAGACCTGGGAGCCTGGATTCCCATTCAGAGCTCTTGGCTTTGCAATGTTCTGTCCTTCTACCCTGGCTACAGTAAAGGAAGAATACAGTTTTTTGTGGGATATGGAGGGGTGATGAGAGGTGTAATGTTGTTGAGTGAAACTGGGATGTGCTTATGTAGTGTTTTGACCAAGAAAGCCAAAAATGCCAATTCCAGTTCTAGAAATTGACCACTATGTCCTTGCCCCTGGTCTGGCAGGGCACACACAAGGTGGGCGATGCCAAGGAAAGCCACCCCATGGTGCCTGCTTCCAGCTTGGCCTGCACCCCATGGTGGGCCTTTCCTGATGGTGCCTGGGGTACCATCTCACTGCTGCTCCCCTTGGGAGCCTGGGCCCATGATCCAGGCTTGTGGGGAGCCTGATGGACCAGGGCCGATGATCCAAGCCTATGTGAGACTCAGGACTTGTAACAGCCTTTGCCTACCACAGCTTTGGTCTGACTTCCTGAGTGGGTACCAACTTCTGAAACAATCCATATACAAATGATACTTTGATTTCTCCATGTGAAATGAATATGAGTACATTGTATAAAAATCAGTACAACACAGGAAAACATTCCATCCAGCCGTGACCACAACAGTTTGCTTTCTCTTCCACCACACAGTTCCCCACAAGTTGGATGGGCACCAATGTTTGCTCTGCATGAGACCATACATGTGCACGAGTCTGTTTCCACCCCAAAGTGAGACCCTCTCCCATTTGACCTTCCAAGATATTTTAAATGGCTGTAGAAAGCCTCCTTGTAAAATGGTACCATCATTTCAGCAATACCCTATTTGCTGAATATTTACTCATCACTGCCATCTTTAAGACCAATGGCCTGCTACATTACTGTACGTACACAAATCCAACTAAGTTTCTCCTGATTTCCTTAGGCGGCATTTCCAAGGTATAAGTATCCCATCAAAGGGATCATGCATTTTTCTGCTCTTGATTATCAAGGTGGTTTCTGAAAGTCAGGCTTAACCTATGAGTTCGGGTCTCCTCTAAGGTTTCACCCAGAGTCCCCCTTCCAGGTCTCCATTGCCTCCACTGATGAGAGAGGGGCGCCCATCACTCTGGTGCTGTTTGGCACCAATCATTTCCCACAGAGATGCACTTAAAATCTCATAGCCCTGCGTTCAATGAAGCACAGAAATAATGAACTCAGCAGGAAGAAAACCATCTCTGGAAGTCACATCTCCACCAGCAGGGTGGGCATTCGAGGGGTACTCACTTGATATGTAGCGATGGTTTCTCTGTCCAAGGCCCGTGTCACTGAGACGCTGCCCGTGTTCTCATTGATTCTGAAAATGCCTTTAGGCTCTTGATCCACTCCCTTCCCAGTGAGCCGGAACTTGGAGCCTTCTGGTCTGTCACTGTCCACTACCTGATCAGAGAAACAGAATGGCATTGAAGAATCTGGCGGGAAAGCTCAGAGAAAGCGCATCAGAAGCATACCTCAGTGACCACACGAGCAGGCACAGGTGCCAACATGAAGGTGCCGGATGATCCTGACTAAAGCAGCAACTCCAAAAATAGCAACGCTGTTTAACACCTTCCACACTAATGTGCAAATCTTTGCAGCTTACAGCTGAGGAAGCTGGCCAGCTGGGGTGGGGTGAGGTGTGAGAAGACAAACAGTGATGGATCTAGGAGGGCAATAACTCAGCAAGTTCAAGCCCAGACATATTATTCTTAACTCCCAGGAAACAGACTCTTTCTGCAAGTAAGACCAAAGAGGCAACGGGAAACATTTATTGGACAACCCTGTCCTGGGCAGGAATCAATCAAGGCTCTAAGTGTTTACATGCCTCCAGCTGGCGCCAGCTCCACCTGCCCACGCTTTTACCACGGAGATGCTCGAGCACTATGTGTGTTTTCTTTACAACCTTCACAATTTTGCTGGTGGTAGAGAAACATACTACACCTATTTGAAGGGTGAAACCACAGAAATGGATTAAGCCAGTCAGCACTGGTTGTAGCTGTGCTTGGTATTTTCCTGCAAATATTTCCATCATATCAGTAATTGGCCATAAGGCAATCCTTAAGAGAGAGAGAGTTCTTGTAAGAGAGACAAGAACTACCAGGGTGAGTTTGGCAATTTGTCATAAAAGAGACGAGAATTAACCTTAATCCAAAACATAACCCAACCCCTAACTAGAACCTGAGCCCACTCTGTCTCCCTTTGGGGCAGTTAGGGACTTGGCAGAAATATTTGCACTGAAGCTGTTTAAGGAAAAACCACTACATCTTTGTTGTAGCTTCTTAATACATGAAAATGGGACCCAAAATCTACTTCCATTTCTTTCAGGATATTTCTATGCAACACTATGTTTTCTGCATTTTCTTTATGGTAATTCCCTGCCAGTTGCTAGTCTTAACTTGACATCTAAACAACAAAGTAAGAAGGTAAAGATTTGGGAAAGCATTTCCAGGCAGAGGGAGCAATATAGGCAGGTGTCAGAGAGAGAGCAAAAAATTCCAGAAATCAGAAGTTATTAGCATGATTCGAATCTGAGGTAGTAAGAAAACAAGTTATGGACTTAGAAGAATTCATATTAGCAGAAACAAGTCAAAAAGAAAAAAAACAGAAACCAAATAGTTTCATTACTATATGGGACATGGGAAAGATAAACAAAAAGCCATGAAGAAAAGTCAAAACAAGCCAACAACCAAATTGAAGTACATAACCTGGGGGGAGGGGAGGTGGGACAGGGTGGGAATTGTCAGGGAGGGGGGGTGAACTCCAGAGATCACAGAGATGTGAAATTTATATATAAATAAATTATTAATAAATATATATGTGTGTGCGCAATCAAATTAAAAATAAATAAATAGAAAAAATAAAAATAAATAAAACTGTCAACAGAACTGAAGCATAGAGCAAGAGAGGGAAAAAAGGGAAAAATTGGGGGAAGGATGGGCACAAGAGATTAAGACGGTTCATGGGTGATAAGGTGGAGGAGAACCTTGGAGTAAACAAAGATGTATAATATACATACTGTACAATCAATTAAAAAAATAAAATTATTTAAAAAAGAAAACAAGTTATGTTTTCTGGTTGGGGGAGGGGAGGTTCTTTTTGTCTTAGGGCATTTGAATTTGTTCAAATAAAGAGAGAAGTATTATTGGCATAATTTGGGTCCAGAGTTTGCCTAAGTATTCATCTGTACTTAATGTCACCTTATCATTAATACCTGTGGGCATTACTTCAAGTAGAACACGTTTAAAAGGTCATGAACACAATGATGTTCAGAACATTCAGTTACAGGAAAGTTGATGCTAACCCAGTTGTTATCAATTTATAAATGACTAGGCACCAATTGAAACACAGTCAGTTGTGCCTTTGAAGGTTTAGGAGCAGGACCAGAAATGTGCCTTCTAGTGGAAAAGCCTCCTCCAGGGTCAATTTCTGCAAGGCCAAGCCTGCAATTCCAGTGAATGTCACCAGGTGGCAGTGGTGTCTAAGGCAGCGTGACCCTGGGGATGGGATTCCAGAAGCCCTGACCAGCTGACGTAGTTCCATATGGCAAGGCAGGTTTTTTTCTTCTCCCTGATTCAAAATGTTCTTTATTAAAATACACAGTGGGTTTTGATTAAATATCAATTCTGTTTGCATTTAAAAAAATATTAACAGAAAATATCATCTAAATCAAGACTAAATAGATGTCATGTCTTCTGATGAAAAGTTTCCAGTACTGCTTGACTTGATTCAGTCCCAGGGATTTTCTCCCCCTGCCCCACTGTCCCCTGCTAGGAAGCTCCATGAGGTCGACAGCCTCAGCTTTTTGGGCTCACCACTGGATCCCACAGTGCTTGGAACAGGAGAGAAGCCCAGGTCAGTTTTCTGTATAAAGAAGAGCAATGCTATTCAAACCTTCACCCCAACCCTCATTTGGCTGGTGATCAGCCATTTGACCTTGAACATGACTTTTTGGCCTAGTTTCCTTATCTGTAAAATGAGAATCACACTTAGAAGGGGTGTGTGTGTGTGCGCAAAGGTCTTGTGTAGGGTAAATGGAGTTGATCGAGCTTTTCCCTTCATTATCTTATAAAACCAGCACCCTGTAATATTGAGTCTTCCCCATGATTGTGTGGCCTAGTTGGTGTGCACATGGTTAAGTGTTCACACCTGGGCCTAGGAGAGAGGCAATAAAGGACCATGGAGAACATGGGCATGAGCACTTGAAAAGAAAGCATATGAGAGAACATCATCAAGAGAGAGCCCAGGGAGAGAGTGGGGGTTGGGGGCCTTGCCTGAGTACCAACCCCCCACCCCCTCCACCCACACCTTGCCTTGACTCTGCCTGATGTGTCTGTGTAACTGCTAGAACCAACAAAGAACTGTAGGGTAAGTGAGTTTAGTCAATTCTTTCCTTCATTAGCTTGTATAATCCATATTGGCGTATGGCACCTTCCCCATGATTGTGTGGTCTAGTTGGTGTGCGCATGCATTAAGTGTGCACACCTACATATAATATCTATCTATCTATCTATCTATCTATCTATCTATCTATCTATCTATCTATCTATCTATCTATCTATCTATCTATCTATCTATCTATCTATCTATCTATCTATCTATCTATCTATCTATCTACCAAAAACCACCCACTATCTCTCCAACTTCCTTATCTAAGTTGGGTTTCAGAGGGACCCTAGGCCACCCCACTTTCTGGCTGGGGAGTAAGGAGTGCACCTGAGTGGGCCCCCAGTCATGCTGGAAATCACCACATGTACATTAGGGGGGGCTTCAGATGACCTCTATAACACTCCATTAAACTCCCTGACCGTGGGCCTAGGGCCCCAGCCTATGGTCCTTATGTTGTTGTTTAATGCAATGACAGGGAGGAAACCCACACTCCCCCTCTGGCCAGATCAAATCTGCCTGGAGTCTCTACTCCTGCCACAGCTGTTAACAGCCATTATACCACATAGCAGGGCTTCATAATTAGCTGGTGTTCCCTATTATTCTTTGTAATTCAACCCTTCTTTTCACAGTGGGATTTTATTCTCTCATCCTCTGAGTAGGAATAGAAAAGCTAAAAATGAGAAAGAACTGGGACCCCAGGTGTCAGTACCCTGGGAAGGGTGTACAGACAGCACATAAGCAACTGATTGCATACCTGGGGAAAAAGACTTTGCAGCAGGGTGGGGTGGCCTGTAGGTGGTGTGGGACCAACCTCCCTACGCAGGGAGGGGCAGGAAATACCAAAGCCTGGAACAGGCAGTGACTGCTTGATTTGAGTTCCAAAGGGCTTTCCTGCTGCTCACTTCTTCTTGGCTATGGTGCATAGTGGACAAAGCAACACTCTTTGATCCCACTGAGTCCTGCTCTCTCTGCTGTTCTGTGCTGCAAGAAACCAATGGTACCAGGTGGTGTCTGTTTTTAAGGCATTCATCTATGAATTCACATATACATGGACTCAGAATATATAGATGTTTTGAATGTTTTTACATAAATCAGATCATTCTGTATAAATTACGTATTTTTTTCTCCAGTGTGGTGAGGGTGTGTGTGTATCTCTGTGTGTAAAAATTTCAGGGAATAATTTTACATTTACATAAATTGTGCCAAGTTAGGAGAGTTCCCTTCTTAGACCTCTCATCCAATGTCCCTTCATGTTTGCATCTTCCTAACTGGGAAACCTGGGTCATAGGACACGCTAACATTGGTGTGTGACTGTTAGCGAACTAACCTGCAGGTTTTATGTGTCCAGATTTCACCAGTTTTGTCCATTTCTATCTTGGACTGACCCCAAATTCAAAATTGAGCCCCACATTGCTTTTGAGACGTGTCTATCAATGATCTGCTCTGGTGCCTCCTGATGGGTTATGACTTAATTGTATTGACGTCAGTGAATTTTCTTCTTTATGGACAACGTATTCCTTATATGTGTCCAAGATGCCTTTCCCAAGTCCTGCACATCACACTGTGAGCGCATCTAACCTGCCCACTGCTGAGTTGCGCCCTCTGCCCTACAGACCACTGCCTGGCCTATTTGCTGGCTTAGGACATGGGAGGGCACACAGCACAGTCACCATAAATACCTATGTTCCAAGTAACTCAGCTAATAGTACAGTAATCGCCTAAGTGACCTTCCTGTTTCTGATTCCTTTCTTTGTTCCTGTTTTGACCAGAAAGATCATTCTAAAATGCAAACCCAGTGGACCCAAGGCTTTCCCCAATTAGAACTCTCAGAGGCTCCCTATGATTCCCAGGATGCTTCCAGGGCCACAGCAAACCAAGAGTTCCAGGTTTCTGAATTTACCCACTTTTTCTGGACAACAGTGCCAATTACTCACCCTGACTGCTGGACTCAGCCCCAGGTACTCCCCATCACCAAAGCTTTCCCAGTCCATGCATAGCCTACCCCCTCCCTGGGACCTGAACCTCATGTTGGGGCCTGAACCTTGCTGGTCACAGCTCCATTGAAGCATAGAGAGCAGCTGGCCTCTCTGTTGGTGGGGCAGCTGACCCTTAGGCTGTTTACTGCTCACTCCCTTTAACGTTCCCTGAGTTTCTGGCTTAGTGATTAAAGCTGTGAGTAAAGACATGCAACTTCATTTGTATGCTTTTATTTGACCATAAAGTGCTTTATGAGATCACAAATTAAGAATAAAGATAAGGTCTGCTGTACTAATGTATTTTACTTAATGTGGTCACTTTACTGCAGAGCCGTACCTTCTCATTTCTTTTTCTGTGACTCTCTGAGGTTAACTTTAGTGGCAATGTCCATGCTCAGGAATCATGAAAAGACCTAGGACTCCAGACTCCCAGAACCTGCAGCCCCTTCATCTAAGCAGACAACGTGCTTGCAAGGCACCCACAAGACAAGTGATCTAGTCCTTCCTTGTCACAGCCAAGAAAACTGTCTGATTCTCTTCTACATAGAAATTAGAGATACTTATTTTCAAAGGACAGAAGACTGTATATCGATTTTTTATGATCAAAAGGACGTAAACTAGAAAATAATTAGACCCCTTCCTCAAAATTACCAAAGGGAATAAATCACATATGATCAGTATAGGTGTCTGGAGGATGGAGGTATGTGTGGCATTCTTTTTCTTTACTCCTAGAATAATTTTTGGCTTCATAAAACAAACCTACAGTTTTAAGACAATACCTTTTTAAAATATGTAAGAGGAGCTTGGAGCTCTGAATGTACATGCTAACTAAGATTTTTTCAGTTCCATGTTAAGTAGAAAAAAAAATTGCCAGGTGTGGTTTTGCGCATCTGTTGTCTAAGCCCTGGGAAGCAAGAGGCTTAGGATCACTTGAGTTTGCGGGTTTGAGACTACCCCAGGTAACATAACGAGACCTGGTCTCAAAAAAGCAGCCAGGCACCATGGTGGAATGACTATAATGCCAGCTACCTGGAAGTTTGAGGCTGGGGATCGCCTGAGCCCCTGGTATCGTGAGCAACGTAGTGAGACCTAGTCTCAAAAAAAAAAAAAAAAAAATTGCCTTCACTCTGGTAAGTAGGGAGCATTTATTTAGCATTTGATTAGTTATTTTAGGTGTTCTTCAAAAATTAGTTAATTCTCAATGTGACTTGGTCCTGGACATGTCTTTGAACTTGAAGGCATTTAGTCAGCAATCTGGCCATGATTGGACTCAAGTTCTTCTTAACCTTGCAGTGCTCAACCTTTAGGCCAAAAATTAACAAGGGAATCTGAGGAGAACTCAGGACCAAGAATCCCAATACCCTGGTGGAGAAACACTGGAGCAATGCCTTGGCTTCTGCTGAAGGTAGAGGATGGCTGGAGACCCAGTGCATTAGCCAGGTGTTCTCATGCTCCAGGTGGTTTCCATGACTGTGGAGGAGCTAAAGTTGAGGTGCACTAGTGAAGGAAAGTCAGACTCCAGCAATGCCATCTGAGGGACTATCAGAATTTACTGTCTAAACCCTTCACTTTGTTGGCACTACCACTGTGCCAGATTTGTTTCTCTTCGTTTATAGCATAGACACATAGCAAGCTCCATAGCACTCAGTGATGATTTGTTGGTTTTTTTTTCCCCTGTATGATTTTCTGATAGTTTATAAATTTTTGTTTATTTTCTCTAGGCTGTGGGTTTTTTGAATTCCTTAATTTATCAATATTTACAACATTTTAATTATTTATCTTCCTCATATATAAGTATGGCTTGTGTAGTTACTACTTTTGAGTTAAGACATTTTTATTTGTGGCCAAATTCAATATCATCTTTACTAGATGATCTGCTGACACAGAAGGAAGAGTGTTCTTTGGTGCCAGTCACAATAGCCAAAGGGTGGAAGCCAAGTAATCAACAACAAATGATGAGCAGACAAACAAACAAAATGCCATCTAGCTGTAAAGGGAATACTACATAGCTTTTAAAATGAAGGAAATTTTGACTCAGACTTCAACACAGATGAACCTTGAGGACATTATGTTATGTGAATAGGCAGTCAGAGAAGGCCAAATATTGAATAATTCCACCTACTTGAATATGTAACTGGCACAAAGTTGATTTCACTGAATATATCCTACACACCCAGGTGACACCTGTGTTTTCTTAGCCTAATGGTCACATTCTCACCATGACCAGCTTCCTTCCTGAGCACTATTTCCACTAATGTATTGTCTCCCGCTACTTTCTTTTCCTCTATTCAAAATATTTGTTCACCACTTTAGAGTTTCAGAGTACTCACTGTCCTAAGGACAGTATGCTGACAGGTCAATGTGTTCCATGATTGCTCTGTCAAGGCACCTGAGAGTGGGCAGAAAAAGAAGAGGTTGCCTTTGGTTCACTCAGTCATGGTGCTTCACTTGTCTGAATGAGAAATCAATTTACTGCCCATGAGTATTCCACTTGTGCATCATCGTATTGGTCAAAAAAATAACTGGGGTCCTTGGCTGTCTGTCACTTCTGGTTGCTTTACGCAGGCGGGCTGTGAGTCACTCTCCTGCCCTCTCGGTCCCTTGGCTTTGTCTCCAGTGGTTATTCTGAAAGTCAGGATGGTCCCTGAAATCTCTAGTGCAAATATTTATTATGCCGGCTACCCTTTCTACTAAGGTAGGAGATTTTTGCTAGTGGGGAAATAGTCCCTAAATACTCTGGAATCCTCTTCCAGCTAGGCACACAGTAGGATTACTTCTCTACCTACTTGATGTTGATTGTGGTCATATGACTTGTTTTAGCTGATAAAGTATGAGTGAAAGTGATGTATTAAGTGGACTAAATGATTTCAATCAAAAGCATTAATAATCATGATATGCTTCGCCAGGCTCATTTTGCCTGGTCTGTGAACTCCAAACAGTGTTGACCTCATCAAGCTAGATCCCATAGAAAGGGAGATGGTGATGGGAGGATGTTTATCTAACCCTCAATGGACATGGAGCTCAAAATACACACCCAAACTGTAATTTGGAACTGCTTGTAAGCAGAGCCCAACTTATCCTGGTGATAATGCAGAGTATTCAGTAGAACAGGGTTTGAGAGCAGGAAAAAAATGGTCTGCATCCAGTTCTAAACTTAAAGTGTGGGCTTATGGGAGTCATGTGGCTTCTGAGCTATTCCTATCCTCTGCAAAATGGAGGAAATAATGTCTATTTTAAAAGTATTTAGGTGAGTAAATGATCTGAGAGATATGAAACATTTAGTTACATAAATATGCTCAATAATGTAAGGGATATGTTCTCATGACTATGAAAATATGATGATGTAGATAAATACCATGCATTGAGTACTAATGATATCACACACTATTCTAAGCATTTTATATTCATTAGCTCCTTTGATCTTTATAGCAATTCATGGGGGAGGTACTGGTTTTAGTCTCCACTTTACAGAGGAAGAAACTGAGTCCCATAAGCCTTGCTGAAACCTGCTAGGTAAAGCTTGACTGCATGTCTGGTTTGATCAGGAGTCCCAGGCCTGAATTCCCAATGCACCGGAGCCCAGAGACCAAAAGTGCTTCCTGTCTGGCCCACCCCATGGACACTGGGAGTGATACTGTTCGCCTCAGGCCTATGTCAATGACAGAGTCACTGGTCAGGAATTTCAGTCTCCGCTTCCAAACTCACAGACACCCAGTGGGTCACACACTCTCTCTGTACATCAAATTCCTGGCAGGAACTTCTTTACCTGCTCACACCTTCTGAACTTTGTCATAGTAATGGTGTAATTTGGCAGTTTCTGTGGGTATTTTGTGATCTAAAAATATTAATAACTTAATCATGCCTTTGGCACTGTAGAAATATATATATATACATGCTAAATCTCTTAAGTGTCTCTTAATATATGTATTAAATATATAGATATATATCTCTTTATATGTTATATAGAGAGATACATAGTTATATATATTTTATATATAAATATATAAGATAGCTATGTCTATATATATACTTAAGCTCTTACTAACTTGCCAAACTTGCCTTCCTTTTCATTGCTCTGGGTCTCTCCTGTCCTTTAGTTCAGATTTTTATAGTTTCCCCCAAATATTAAAGCAAATATTAATGCACTCTTCTGAACCACAGTTCAGGGAAAGCAATGGAATGAAATCAGCATTATGAACCAGAAGATATTCCCGTGTGGAAGTAATAAACAAAGAATTGAACATTTCTCCCTGGAAATGCATGTTGGCTGCCCTTTCACTGAGCATTTCAACACTACTATTCTCATAATTCAGGACAAATTTTAATGTTAAATCTGATACTTGGGGATACAAGCAGTGTCAAACACACACACAGAAAATTTCAGTTGAAAGGCTGGTACTTTATCTGCCTCAGTGTACCTGGGTGAGAAAGAACGTAGTTGACTTTGAAGTACCTCATTTTTGGAAACAGCTACTGTCTCTCAGTTACATCAGCTTGAGTCCTTCAAGGCCCCCCCCTTCAATTTCAGGGAAGATTCAGGACCCTTCAGTAATGCATTCAAGGTTCTCTGTGGCCTCCTGCCTGCCTCTGATTTTAGCCTCAGTGGTGACTCAGTCCATGTAACCCCATTTTGTTTTGTTGTCATTTTCCCTCCTCAGGCCTACCTCCAGTAGGGTTACTCACTGGTAAAGTTGAGGCTAGCCTGTCAGATCATATCCTTGGAAAGCCTGGGCTGCCCAGGTTGGACTCAGCCAGTTAGTTTAGGGTGTGGACACTTAGATTCTTATGTGCCTGAAAATTAAGTCCACCATTTTGGGGAAACCCTATTAGATCACAAGTAGAGACTTTGACAGTCACTATTTGTTGACTAGAGAAACTGAAAGTAATGAATACTCTCATGGCTATGAAGTCAAAATAAGAGCTAGTCAAGGTCAAGGTTACCACCCCATGGCTGATAATTTATATTTTCCAACATTAATTGATCTCATACCTCAGACTTGGTTTTCAAATTAAACTCTTCTCCTTAAATATCACAGTCACCTTTCTCAAGGGTGTCCTGTAAATGGTGTAACTGCACCAGGTTCTCACTAAAGGGATGCCTGCCTGGTTCCTTTCTTCATTGTCTCTCAATTATCTAATTACATCATCTCTTCAGAGAGGATTTCCCTGACAACCTTAATAAAAACATATTGGGATCCTGTCCAACATCCTCCTATCCTCCAATGGTGATTGTTCTGTTTTTGTTTTTTTGTCATCAGACTCATCATCTTCTGACACAGAAAACTGGTCTCTTTCTCTATTTACCATTGTGGGGTAAATTCCATGTGAGCAAGGACATTTATTCATTGCTGTGAACAGTGCGTGATCCATGGCAGTCATTCAGATATTTTATAATCAATAAAGAAGCTATGTAAAGAGATAAGAAGCCATATGATCAGAGGAAAGAAAATGGACTCATAAATCAATGAACATGCACAGTTACCCTGGATTCAAATTTCCTATTAATTGTGCTAAGAAACAACTCTGTTTCATGGACTGAGTTCTGAGAGAGACTCTGATACCCCCTATAGAATCATTTTGAGTGATCCTCTGAATTAAATGATCCCAATGTCACTCTCTCTCTCTCTCTCTCTCACACACACACACATTCACTTTATAGAGAAAAGCAAAGAGCTCCCTACAAATTAGTAGCCTATGAATGCAATGGGATCAGTTTGGGTAAATTTCTTTCTTCCTCTACAGCTTATGGCCACCTAAAATCAGCTTTTCCAAGGGATGCCCAACAAGACAGGGTCATACGAGCTGTATCAGTAAAGGCTTTGGGAAGGTGTTTTAAAAGATGCACAATGAATAGAGACTCTTGGAGGGGGTTATGTATGTACTGGCTGCTGGTTGCTCTCAAGTGAATAACTAATCTCATCAAATACCCTTGAGCAAACACAACTGCCAAAGAATTGCCTTGTAGGTGGCCATTTAAGAACCCTCTAAAGATCTCACAGTGTGGTTTAGGTTGTGTGGTGTATCTCAACCCAGGGATATGAGGGTGGTAGAGATCATGTGAGGCAGGGGCCCAGGAAGAAGCATGTATTTGAGAGAGAAGAAAGGTGGTCTGCTCTGTACGGCAGAAGCAAAGCCTCTTAAGTGGTTTGCAGACTAGAAAGATGGGGCAGAAGGCCCCATCTGAGCATGCCCCGGAAACCCACAGAAGCAATTAGCTTCATTTTGCTATTTCAGAAAAATGAGTTATTGCAAGTTACGGAACAGGCAGATTTCAGCTCAAAAGAAAGAAAATAGCCTGAGGTTGAAGAGCATGAGCTGATGGCAGAGCTGTCTGGTGATGGGGAGGCCTGCCATTGTGGTGTCTAGGCTCATTCCACCATCTGGAAGGAGCAGAGGTGTGGAGAGGGATCGATACCAGGCAGGTCCTGAAGCTGTTTCTTACTCCCAGCTGCTCTAAGTCCTTGAGTCTGCATCTTGGAGCAGCCCTGTGTGGCACAAGTGAGGGATGAGCTGGTGTCCAGGAATTTTTCTTTAAATCACTTTCTAGCCTTCACCTAAGCAGGCATTGTCTCCCCGCGCCCCCCCCCCCACCCCGCCCCGTGCCTCCATTTCCTTAAGAGCTGAACAAGGCTAGGGTTCCTCCCCCTACAGGTCCTGCTTTCAAAAGAGAGTCTTGCTCAGCTTACATGCTGCTTCTAGTAGGGTATTGGGTTTTGACCTTGAGTAAACCTGGGCCATCAGTTAGGTGAGCTCCTAAGGTGTTGGTGACTAGAGTTACGTGGCTGGCAAAGAATAGATGTTCCACAAAAGCTAATGATTATCTTCCGATCATCACAACATGCCTAAATACAATAACATGTCAATATCAGAGCAATTCTATAACACAGAGGACTTTGAATAACTATGCTGCATCTAGGTCACTCACTGCTTTTACAGAGACCCTGATGCTCTCAGGGGCCATGGTGTGACTTTATGGACTGTACCAAGTAGTTCTAATGTTTATGTTTCACTGGTGGAAATGTGTGACTCCATGAGGTAAAGTCATCTGTCCAACCAGGTAACACAGCTCACTGGGGGCAGGATTAGATGTGAGAATCTCTGAGACCATCGGAGGGAATCCAGAACTCAGATTCTGGTATGATGCTAGCTCCTCGCCATGCAATTCCTCACGGTTCAAACAGACACATCCTCCCAGGTCAGGGGGCTGGCCAGTTTGAGGCTTTGGCTGGGTTGTGAAGGAGAGAGCTGTGTCTCCTTTGCAGGGTTCCTGCTGAACAGATGAGCATGCTCAGACCCCAGGCCTATGCGGCATGGCACGCTCACTGTTACAGGGCCTGAGGCCCCGGCCCATATGTGCAGATATACATGCCACTCGATGGAAAGTGAATGCGTGCACAAGTCCCGGTGCTTTCTGACTGGAAGCCAAACAAATTTACCCAGGCTCATTTGTCAGCTGCTGTAAACTCCCTCCCTCCCAGGCTAGCTCATCCTGCCTTCCAAGTTTCTTAGTTGTTATAAGCTTATCACAGAAGTAAATCAAAATGTTCTCAAGAGGAGAAGAAAAGATAAAAGCAAAAAAATGCAACATCCCCAAGAGAGGGATATTTTTTATAGTTCCACAACTCTAGCAATTCTGTCTTTAAAAAAAATCCATTATTTAATTTTAGTACCATGGAGGTGCTAGTGATGAATAATGGCTCCTCTTCCACCTTCGAGTATTTCTAAAATATTAATACTGGTTGGATGCCTCTCTGAAGAGGAAGCAGGAGTTGAATCTTTTATAGGTACCTGATACCTGTTCTTCTACTATGAATTTATTTGATTACTAGCAATCGTATGCTCTAGGTTCTTCAAATCATGATGGCATCAAAGGCCCGGGGCATCACAGCGAGGGAGGCAAGGTAAGATATGTGGTGAAATAATCGCTTTTTCATCATTTTCTTTGTCTAAATCTTGACTATTTTATTATCCATCAAGATGTTACTTCCTATCTCCACTGGACTTGGGTTGTAAATCATAAAGTGAAACCACAAGCAGAGTTCACAGCTCCCCTGGCCCTGCGTCAGTCTGTCAACACCAATAACAGGTGACTTCATCTTTACCTGCAAATTATTGGTATTGAGATTTGGACACAGAATTTTAAAATTTTAATTTATTTAATCTACAATGAGTCATAATGTTCTGTGTGTGTGTGCGTGTGTGTATGTGGTGTGTGCATACCTGTGTATGCTCTATCTCTATACTCAATGTACAGGAAAAGAAGGACTGTGGAGACCACTTCAGAAATAAACTAAGACTAGTACTGTCAGTTATTGTTTTCTGGGCAATTTGTGTGTGTGTGTGTGTGTGTGTTTTTAACTATAAAAAGCAAACCAGGTTTGCTGTCTTCTGCTTTACAAAACTAAGGCATGTACTCTAGGAAAAAACTAGAACACAAATAAAAGAAAAAGATAGAAATTAGAAAGACAATTGGGAAGGAAACAACATTACATGAGCAAGCAAACTAGAGTGGCCTACTCGATATTTCCATGGTGCTACAGGCCCCAAAAGCTGAGCACACACTCTTCACAAGTTCACATGGACTATTCTCCACATGTTAAATTCACAGAAATAAGTGTCAATACAGTCACAGAGATTCAAGTAATGGTAAGTACTTTTCCTGATCACAATGATATTAAACAAGAAGTCAATCACATTCATGATTCATTTTGAGTAAACTTTTTTATAAGGTTTAATAGGGGTCCACTTCTTACCTAGAATCTCCCATGGCTCCTGCACCATTTGCAAGGAACTTAGCCTTCCTCGACAGAATTGCCACCACACCTTTACTAAGACTAGACTGGATATATGTGTCCAGATTTATTTCTAGGTTCTCTTTTCTGTTCCATTGATCCATGTTGTTTTGCCTCTGCTGTACCACACCATCTTGATTACTGTAGCTATAGAGTTTTACTATCAGGTAGAGTGATTCCTTCCACTTTACTCTTTTCAAGATAGTTTAGCTATCCTGGGGCCTGTGCCTTTCCACATAAATTTTAGAATAAGCTTATTTACTTCTACAAAAGGTCTTGCTGGGATTTTTGACAAGAATTGCATTCAATCATAAACCTATATTTATGTTATTATTTTTACATATTATAGTATGAGTCTTTTCTCTAGTATTACTAAGTCTTTTTAGGAATTAGTAGAATATTAATTTATTTAGAATGCATTATTTTCTTTTTTTTTTTTTTTTAGTTTCCTGAGGTTTTCTTTTTAATCTTGTTGAATTTTTTTCCTTTTCTTGATGATGGTAATTTTCGCATCTCTATTGTATAGCCGGTCATCTTTGAATGGCTACCATGCATTTTTAAAATAGATATAACATTGTTCAACTGCCATTGAGATCTAATGGCAATTTAGCTCTTTTCATTTATGGATAATGCTAATAAAGCAGAGAGAGAGAGAGAGAGAGAGAGAGAGAGAGAGTCTCTGCATTTTAATGATTCCCTTAGTCTAGATTCCTGGAAGCAGTAGATTCCCACTTTACTCAAAGTAGAAGAATATTTTTCAGTTGTTTCTATGTAGATACTCTTCTTTCACATGTTTAGCTATATTTAAAAAGTATTATCCTCAGCTTTACATTTTTATTTTGCCATTGGTTTGAATATCAGAGTAGGAGACCATACTCATTCATGCAGCAGAGAGGTGTAGAAGGGAGTGAAGAACAAGGAGGCAACCACACCTCCCAAAATAATGATGGCAGCATTGTCCAGCTCAGCAGGCTCTTGATAAGGTAAATCAATACACTTGATTTCAGGTATTTCCCCCACCTACACTGTGTGTGTGGAATGTGTGTGCATGTGAATTACTATACTCAGTGTACAGGAGAAAAAGGATTGGGGAGAGTATTTCAGAAAAAATTAAGCATCGTACTATAAACTGTACTTATAGTACTACACTCCGAGCCAGGGGAGTACATTCAATCCCTATTTCACATACTTTAGACTTTAGGACAGCCAAGTACTGCTAAATGATTCATTTTTTAAAATCTCATTCTAAAGAAAAAAAATGTAAGTCATTTTCTTTTTACCCCCAAAAGAGAAAGGGACAGATTCCTCAGCCTAATCTACCTCCTTACTGTTTTGGTCATAAAGAGTCTGTAATAGGAGATGGTCCTGTATGGGAGGTGAGGAATATCTACTCTGCTGGATAATCAGTGAGTACTTGGGAGGCTGATGCGGTTCCTTGTAAGCTTCCTGATCAGCTTTTCTCCTTTTCCTCTAACAGAAGTGGAGATTCCATGGAGTGATAGGAAAACAATGTGGTTTCTCTTTCTATGCAGTCATTTTGCTTTTAAAACTATGCTGGATTGACTACCTTGCTTGCATTGCAAGTCCAAGAGCACTCAGGACAGAGGGTGCCCTGGAGGCATGTCAGGGTGCATGGAAATTCCCACGTGGGAATTTCCCAGTGGGAAGAGCAGCCAGAAGAGAGGAGCCCAAGGCTGTATGAGGGAGACACACCACCACTGTGTATTTAGAGAAACTGGTTTATGTACTCTCAGATGTTGGGATCAGGTGTCTTCGAGGATTGTGTAGTGGAGAATTGTTCAAACTATAAACACAGGGATGTGGTGCACAAACATGCCTGGTGGTTGGCAGCCTAGCTAATCTAATGGAAATATTCATTCATATCTCAGACTGGGGGGGGGGTGCAGGGACAAAGAGAAGGGAGAAGTGGGTGTAAAGTGTCTGCTTTGGGATGAGCAATTTACTAGGTGCTTCTATTTTTATATCAGTTTCCACAATCTAAAGAGGCATTATTAGTCCCATTTAGGAAGTGGAACCCTGAATAACTGGAGTGAATTTTCCAAGAAGAGCTTGTCAATTAAAGTCAGGTTGGTTTGATGCTGGGCTGAGTTCCTTTTTCTATCATTCCTTGGTGAAGATGTGGAGGGAGACAGAGAAGAAGGCAGTGATTTAAGCCTAAGACCAGATACAGCAATAAATCAGCAGAGTGATCAAGACAGAGCCCCCAGCTCTCTGCCTCTGAAGCTCACTCTTGCACAAAAGGGTGGAATTCAGACAGTGGGAAAGGGCCTCAGGGAGACCCCTCTTGCTTCCACTGAGGATAGAAACTCACTCTCCTTCTTCCTGCAGAGAACCGAGTCTCTTCTGAAAGAATGCACTCTCTTTCCCAGTAGAGAGGAGGGAGATGCAGATAATTCCCAGCCAGTGCCCAGTGGGTGACACAGCTGCCATGCAGAGCTGGGGGCTCAAGTTCTTACTCAGCCTGTTAATTATCAGCATGTCAGAGAAGATACTATGCAGTCTTTTAAGTCCTCAACATGTGCTATAAAATGGGAATAATACCGATATAGAGGTTTGCTTCAAAGAGTAAGAGAGAGAGAATATAGGTAAGAGCTGGCACCTGGGATGATTCAACACCACTGGCAACGTAGCCACTATCACAGATACCTGCCCCCTTTGCGCCAAGCATGCCTTCTATGCTTCCCCAGGCTGACAATTCCCCAATTCATAGGCTGCCCTTGGAGCCCCAAGCACTGACACTGGCCAGGTGAAACGGGCTGCTCACTATGCACCTCTCACACCCAGATGTCCCTTCCACCTGTCATGTGAGCCCCCATCATGCCAATTATCCCATGACAAGGCAAAGATACAGAGTACTAACCATTCTTCTCTTTAACAGATGAATATTTCTGGTTTGGGGATGGAAAATCACAGATACGCACCATTTAGAGTCCCCAGAAAATAAAATCTTTGGTCTTTAGATGTATTATTTCCTCTGTTGAACGCAGTTCTCCTCCTACATACATACACTTATGGGGCATGATTGAGACAACAGTGCACTGTGCACATGCTTCAGGAAACCAGAGACAAAAGTTCCCTCATCCTCTGGAATCCACAGACTTGGTGAGGGCTTGGGTGACATGCATGAAAGTTCCCCCTCAGTCCACATTTCAAGTGTCACAGGTAAGTTTGGAACTGAGTGTCCCACAGGGCCCTCTTCTACATTTCTCCTTTGGCTATTGGTTTGGGAAAATGAGTTTTCTTAAATGTACCCCACCTTTTCTTTTGATGGGGGAGAGGTTTGGGAATCACACAAAGCAACATAAGTAAGATCTCATCTTGTGATAATAGCTAGAATGTAAAAGCAAGTGGAAATACTTGAAGAAAGGCCACCCCTCTGAGAAGCTTGAGGAAGAAGCCCCTGTCTCCTCCACTACCCCCAATCTCTGCAGGGATGAGCCCATAGCAGAGTGTCGGCAAGATCAATGCTTAGGAGTCAGCTGATGAATGCTATGAGCACAGATACATGAAGGAAGAACACTATGTGCACAAGAGAAACAGCCGTCCTAGCACTCACAAAGTATTACTCTCAAAGGGTTAGGTTCTCACCTGAATCTGTGAGGAGCTAAGTACTATGGCAGGCACTGTAAATAATACAGCAGCCACTAAGGACTCTGCTAGCTGGCATTAGGTTCAGTGCTATTGGTGTCTTTACCATCCTCCTTGACAAACACATTAGTCTTAAGTATCTTTCTGCCTCTGGTAGTTATCAAATCAATTTTATAAGATAGTGGATTTTGTTTTACAGGAAGGGAAGCTGAGGCACAGAGTGGTTAAGAATTTTGCCCAAGGATTCCACCAAAAGGATACCAAAACACTAATTCAAAAGGACATCTGTTCTCAGATATTCACTGCTGCACTAGTTACAATAGTCAGGATATGGAAACAACCCAAATGCCCCAAAACTTATGAATGGATGAAAAAGTCGTGGTATAGTTACACAATGGAATATTATTCAGTAATCAAAAAGACAAATTTGATGTATTTTTGATAACATGGATGAACCTAGAAGGATAGCATGTTAGTGGAAATAAGCCAGAAAGAAAAAGACAATCACTTATAGATGGGATATGGAAAAAACAAACAAAAGCTCAAGAAAAAGTCAAAATTAACACTGACAACAGAGCTAAAGCATATATGCTTGGGAGGGAGAGAGATGGAGGGAGAAATCAGAGAAGGGATGAGCACAAGAGATCAAGATGAAGATTCACAGGTGATATGGTGGTGGGAGAACCCGGGGGAATACAACAATGTAATATATATAATATATATATACATAAGCATATATACATATGTATGTATGTAAACAATAAAAATTAAAAATTAAAAAAAATTGCCCAAGCCCCCACAAGAGCTGCATAGCAGCAGTCAGGTGTAATTTAGGCACCTATGATCTATCACAAGCTTATGTTCCAGTGCAGCTGAACACAAATCTCATATGACTCTACCTATGGCCATGTAAGGTAGACATGTATAAGATTCACATTACAGGAAAAAACCCTAAGGTGTCAACAGGTTGAGAAAATACCTGAGGATCGCTAAATCTTTTCTTCCCACTGAATATCTGCTCTGAATCACTATATTAAGCAATCAGATTGATCCTTCGCTAAGAGATTAGCCAAATACAAATATCCCTACCCCAAATTTTGCCCTTTAGGTGACCAAAATGAGCAGACTGAGAAATGGTCAGTACAGTTGTTTCAGCCAGCTTAGTAATTACATAGTAACAAAAGGGGATTCAATCAATTGCTTAGCAATTAGCCATTATGAGAAGATAGGGAAAAATGCAATTGACTGTTTGGTAGAGCAGGAAACATTTTAAATGTCACCACAGTGAGAGAAATATTTGAAGATTTGTCTTCATAATGGTTAACTAATTGCAATCTTCAGATTTTATTGCCTTGGAAAAATAACTCAATTCAAGAGATGGAGTATTAACACTTGAGGCTATTTCTCCTTTGTCTTAGTTAGCATCAAGGGAGGCATGTAAATCGATCAATCCCTATCATCTACGAAGACCCCCATCTGAATGAATGGTCTCCTTGTCGGAGTCACAGTACTACCATCATTTTGTCATCTATGTGTGGGGACAGATAGCAGGTACCAAGACATGCTGGCTACATTGACTTGAAGTTGAAGAGAAAATCTGGGGTCTATCCCCCAGCCCTTTACATGAATTTCCCTTAAATGAAGTTCTAGTATGAGACCCTGTGATGGGGCCTTAACTTCTAAAATGAAGTTCTATGCAATTTGCCTTTGGTATAAGTTTGGTCAAGAATGGTCACTAAAGATTTCTTTTCCTAGTGGTATTCAATCCACTAGTTCTGGTATCAGCCCTCCCACCTGCCCATCAGTTAGTGCCACAATCATGCTGTCATGACTCACCTCCACTCCCATCTGCATGGGAGCATACTTCTGACCAACTGATCCAATTTTTCTGTGACCTCAGAGTTGGCTTAAACAATGAACATTCACTCAGAGTTGGACCAAACTATTCTCACTCTTTTCTGCTAGAACTGGTAGTTTTCTAGCATCTAATGGTGATGCCAGGATGATTGTTTGTGACTATCTTCCTTGGCCAAATGAATGAGAAAGTCTGTGTAGAGAAGGGAAAATGAGGTCAATGTTTACAGGGGAGGTGAGTTTGCCCTCCAGCTGTTCTAAAGTCAGGTGTACTCTTGGGTTTCCTGTTTATGAGGATCAATAACTAACATGTTATATGATTGTGTTTCTGTCACTTACAACCTTTAAGTCCTGACTAATGGAATCCCTTTCCAGTTACTATAATTACTGTCAGCTTGGTTTGTGAGAATTGAGCAATATTAACAAAGAACTATAAAAACAAAGAACTAGAGGTTGAGAACTGCAGGTAGACTGTAGAGGAGAGTTAAAATTTTGAGATAGAATTTTGGAACATTCCAGAGATGCCAGGGGCAGAACAATTATGCACAAAAGGAGTGTTATATATGGAGGGCTTGGGGGATAGGCTTGTGGCTGAGTCTCTTGATGAAGAAAGGACATGTGAGGTGATAAGTCACGGAGAAATACAAAGTCAAAAAGGAGTCCCCGGTGAGGCTGGGAAACATACTGAGAAAAAAAAAAGTAAAAGTTTTCATGTTACCTTCCACAATGGGAAAGTATGAATTTTTTTATTGAAATTGAAAATTGAACTCTTTCCTAAATATTCTGCCAAACTTAGTTAATGAAAATAAAAAAAAAATCACTGCATTTTGTGTTACTGATGCGGGATTAGGGAACATCAGTAAACTTCTGTTCCTGAGAGCCCATTGCTGGAGTGGAAGCTAAAAATACAGGCCCAGGGATGTCCTCGCTCCAATTGCCTCCCACCTTCCTCCAAGGACTTGGTCAATGATGTGCAAATCTCCTCTGACAAACAAGGAAAAGGAAAGAAGGTACAAGAAGCTAGCAGCTGAGAAGGCACAGTAAACCATAATAATTGCTTGCAAAATTTTATGGTTGGTCATTAATCTTAACCACCTCAATTTCTAAAAAGAAAGATTCATAGTCTTTTTAAGTAGACAAAAATTAAGTTGATGGGAAATTTAATAATGTTCATGCTGATGCAATAAGAAATTCTAAAAGTCTTTTAAATTTTTTTATTTTTGCAACCTTTAGAGTAGGGACAGCCTGTTGCGGTATAAAGGGCAGGGTTGAGAGCCTGTGATGGGGCTTTAAGCAAGGCACTGAACTTCTCTGAGCCTCAGTTTCCTCCTCCAGGAGTTGGGGGTGGGAGAGAAGAATGCTGACTTCTTTTCAAAACTGTGGAATGGAAGAGAAATAAATGCAGAAAGTTGCTAGAGGTACAGAGCCTGATCTGCAGGCAGCAGCACCCAATACAATAGAGCGATGACTACCACTCCCAAATACTTTCCAGATATTTCCAGGATCTGATGATGGTCTCTCCTCTCACCTTCCACCACAGCCCCTATCACTTCAAGAACCTGAGTGACTGCAGTGGTTTTCCACCTTCCATCCACCTTCCCCTCCCCTCTCCCTATAGTGTTCTCCATCCATCCACAGCTTGATCCTATACAGTCATGCAGAGGTCACATTGCTCTCCCAACAAAACTCTCCTGTGGTGAAGCTTGTTGTCTTAGTTAGAATAAAGGTCTAACTCCTTCCTGTGACAAGCTGTGATGATGTGGCCACACAGGTCTGTTTTATACCCCCCCTGGCTCTCTCAGCTCCAGCCCCACTGACCTCCTTGCTGTTGCCAGAACATTCCAGACACACTCCTTCTTCAGGTATTTGCTGTCATCTTTCCCTCTATCTAGAACTTTCAGCTCCTATACCCACTTCATCAATTCTCCTTGAGGGTACCCTGAAAACACTATTTTAAAATGCAATCTGCCCTCCATCTGCAGTCTTTCCTCTTCCATATTTTTACCATGGTATTTATTTTATGTAGTTTTAATTTATTAGCTTTGGATGCTAAGAGGGATGATTGGTCTGTCTCAGTCACTGCTATATCCAAAGAACCTGCAGAACCCTTGTCATGGAGGCAGAACTCAGTTTATTTTTGCTGACCAAGGAATTAACCAAGGTGACTCTGGAGTTCTTGTTTGCAAACCTGCCCAGGTTGCAGAAACCTGTCCCTTTGAAGAGTACCTTGTCTGAGATTTCTCTTAACAGCACATCCTACAGGCTCTGAGGCTATAGGTTGAGTTGTAGATAAAGTCAGGGAACTGGAATTAACTGTCCAGTTTTGCCTCAAGCTATAGTTCCATCACAGAAAAAGGGGATGATGAAAGCTACTCAAGCTTGCATTTGGGGGCACTCTATAACAGATGAGTGCCAGGTTCATGAAGGTATGCTATTGATGAGAATGTCCTTATTCCTTTAAGAGATTGCTGTTAAGGTTTAAAAAACGTTCTGCCTAGGAAATGGTAGGTCATAACTGACTTTACATGACGTGTTGCACTTGCCAGTCTTATGCCCATCCCTTCATTCTAATTGAAGGTCCCTGTCAAAACTCACCCTCTTGTCCATCCTTTCAAATCATGCTTTTAGTTTTCCTAGGTTAAGCTACATTGTACAATATTAACACCAGGTAAGTCACTTTTTGTGACCCATGGTTCTGCTCTAATGTCACACAATTGTATCTTTGGCAAAATGAGTTTACCAGGGTGGGAGTAAGGCTTTGGTGTGAGAATTTTTCTAGAATCTAGGTGATTTTAGTATACTGTTAGACCTTTACAAAAAAGGTATTTAGATGCAAATAGAAGTCTTCTGGAGAGAAGACACCTAAAATAAAGAAAATATTTTTTCCTAAAGGTGAAAATTTGGAGGCATTTTGGAAGCAGTTTAGCCAGTATGCTTATTCAAAACATTCCTCAAAGCCAACATGCAGCAGCAGCAGCAGCTGTGAAAGTGAAAGAAGTGGCTTTGGTGGAGCCCATGTAGATGGCCATGGATCTACCTGTGCCTCTGATGGAATCTGGGTCCAGACCCAGCACTTAGAAGAACAGTGACCAGAGTGAGGCTCATAGCAGATGCTCAAGGTCAACCTGGAGATATGTTTTCTACATTGCCACAATAATATACTTGGGGGAGCAGCTACAGAAGCATGATGCTGACAAGTCTATGGTCATAGGAGACATGCTGTGATCAATATTTGTCTGATTCAGGTTTTCTCCTCTGGGTGTACCGTGGAATTTTTTTCAGAAACTGTGACTTGAACAAAGACAAACCACACCTAATTGGTATTCAAACAAAACCAAACTGAACAAAACAATGACAGCAACAAAAAACAAAATGAGAGAACCTGAAACACCAGAGGCAGATCATAAGGTTCTCTTGGAAAGTTCAACAACCAAGATGCCCTTCAAAACAAGGTAACACAATTTTCAAAGTGCTAATTTCCTGACTAAATGCTATTTTATTTAAAAAAAATCTGCTCTAAGGTATAATTTCTTTTCTTTCACAAGACAGTGCAGGAACAAAAGGGAGATGATAATTGGTTTCTAGACATATTCCATGTGCATGCAGAGACTGCAGGGCACACATGAATGGAAGAGGCAGGGAATCAGTGTGAAATGTGACAAACGCATGAATCAGTCAGTCCATTGGCACTGGGGAGCGATGCAAACCGGCTGTTCTGAGTTGTTGCCACTTATGATCCTGTTCCTGGTGATTAAACCAAACAAGTGTGCAGCTTATTTGATTAATTATTCCTGTTCTTGTT
This sequence comes from Uropsilus gracilis, assembly GCA_004024945.1. Lineage (NCBI taxonomy): Eukaryota > Metazoa > Chordata > Mammalia > Eulipotyphla > Talpidae > Uropsilus > Uropsilus gracilis. The sequence goes on from PVHY01004601.1 coordinate 47,649, forward strand.
ATTATAAACTGCAAAACATTTCCAGAAGTAGACTGGGTCAACATGTAAGTGGTAGAAAGAGATTTAACTCACCATTCTAAGGGACATGAATGGGAGTGTATCATATTTTAGAATAACCCTCATATGAAGTGATATTGTTAGAGTATGAAAAAAACATAGCTTACTAATGGGAGAATTTAAACTACCTCTAGAATTTAAAATGTTTGGAAAAAAATACAATATTTGACATCAATTTTCATAAATCAGATCCTGGATGCTTTCTCCTTTCATTTACTTTAAAACTGCTTTAAAGATCTGTTTGGGTACTTGGTTGATTGTGACAACATCCCAACTTATTGAGAAATTACCATGTAGGGGGTTAGATGATTAGGGGGATTAGGTGCTTCATATTTGCTCCTTTTATTATCAGAGCATGTTTGGAAGGGCTGTTTTAATTTCATTTTCCCATGAAGAATTTGAGGCTTAGCAAATTGCTCAAGGTTATATAGCTTGGAATTCAAGAAAAAAGAGCATAGGACAGGTAGCATAGGTATACAATGCATTTTATACAATTTTATACATTATACATTATATACTATATATAATGTATACAATATACATATATACACAAAAATGTGCATATATACACACTTATGCATGTATAAATGTAGCATAATACAAATCTTAACTCTCCCACCACCAGCTGCAGCATCTCTAGGATTTTGAGCCTCAGTTTCTTCCTTTGTTATGTTGGAATAATACTGCATCCCTCATAAGGGTTTTGGGAAGATGTAAATCAATAGATAGCTAGATAAACAGAGAGAGAATTGTATATACACACGATATACAACTTACAAACATATATACGTAAACGCATATATGTAAGCTAAATACACAAAAATATGTAAAGTACACCTCAGTTGGTCTCACTTATATGAGAGATTTAGGAAAAACAAACAGACAAGAAAAATAAAAAACTGCCAAAAATATAGAACTGAAATACAGAGCAAGAGAGGAGGAGGAGGAAGAAAACGGGGGCACAAAAGACTAAGATCATTCACATGATAAGGTGATGGGAGAACCTTGGGGTAGACAATGATGTAGTATTAATATACATATCTATAAATATACACGCAGGTATATATGTGCAATCAATAAAAAATAAAGCTAAAATATAAAAATATGTAGTGGACAAAAACAAAATGTACAACTCAGAAACCAAGTTAGTGTGTACACAGTAGGGGTAGATGTGTATGTGTCAACTCTTTTTACCATGACCTAGTTTCTGTCCTACATTTATATCAAGCCTTGCTATATCCATCAATATTTCCTTTTTCATGGTCCTTCCTACATTTCTAGGGATCCTTCCCTTGATTGCAGGATGCAGGATGATATGGAGAACATAATACCTTGAAAGAAAATGAGTCAACAGCTTGCTTTTTTAAAAAAGTTAAAGTAAAAAATCTGTTATTGGATTCACAGATGAGAAACAAGAGAAATATAGTGAAAGGTTGACTCACAGGAACATCCAAAGAGAGAAATTCAATGTGAAAAGATATTCAATCTAGGTTTAGCAATGACTGTTTATTTTTATGACCTTTTAAAATATTTTCTGACTATTGCTTAGTGTTAAATGCTATTGGATAGTTGACCGACAAGATGGTCCAATCATGACTTGATTTGGGGATGATGTTCAAAATTGAGAAATGGTGGTATCCTAGGATGTGGGTTAGGGAGGTGGCTGAAAGTCCTAACAAGATTTGGCTTTGTCTCCATCCTTCTTCCTCCACTACTCCCAACCAAGCTTAGTTTACCTAGCTGTGTTTGACCTACTGGAATTTTGAACAGGATTTTATCTGAAGAACAGCTATCAAAGCTCAGAAAAAAATTGGCAACCACTGACTTAGATCCCTTCCAGCTCCGAAATTCTGATGCTCTGAGATCAGAAGGCTGGTTCTTGACATGTGCCTTCTGCTCAAGGTGCCCCTCTGGACAGCAGTGGCAGATGCTGTCCCCTGGGGAGTGACATCATGACCGGAATACAATGGAAGCCAGCCTGAACACACATGACTTTTCAAAGAAAGATGGAGCTTTCTAATATTCAGATTCTGAATGATGCTGGGAAATGCATCCTGAGAAAAGTTGGATTTAATTCCACCCCTTGGCGCCATAGCAATATTACTGGATTTTTCTAAAGGACTTGGTGTGTACCCAATTCCCACGGGTAACATATAACTCACAGATTTAATTATAGATCTTCCTCAGTCACTAGTTCCCTAGGAAACAAATCCATGGCTCATGTCTTGTGCATGGAAGGTCATAGCAAGAAGATAAATATTTTCTGCATTTTGAAACTTTATCTAGAGGTCACAGGTCTGCAGCTCGGCAGCTGAGAGCTCTTCAGACAATAGCCAAAAGCTGCTGTGTTTGACTAATACCAATGATACTTAAAACCTTTTGTGTTTATCTCAAATAAAGCATTTCCCACTTAAATGACGGAAAATTTTCACTACATCGCCTTTCCTTTTTAAGGCTGAAATGCAAATACATTGAGGAGTCTCCTTAAATCCTTCTTCCTACTCAGTTAAGATAAAAACTAGGTATATAATACAAAAAAAGTACATTATCCAAAAAAAAAAATCAATCAGATTTTAATCATGTGAACATTACAGGTCAAAGATCTTTTTAAAATCTAGAAGCATGTAGAAAACTTCCACAACTGGCCAGTTATACTGAAATCGTAAAACATGAGGACAAGCTGAAAGTGATAAACTCTGAAAAGCAATAATGCAAATGCTTGTATGTAATGAAGAAAGATCACAAAACAGACAAATTTTTCTTATGACTAGAGGAAGTCAATCTCATTTCACTTTATAATTTCATGTATTTAATAGTCTCAGAAATTAGTTTTTGCTTGCTTCTATTAGAACCACTAACTTTTTTAGTCCTGTGTGAGGATTAACTAGAAAAACATAAGTAAAGTGCTTTGTAAACCTCACAGAGCTGTACAAATGTTAGTTGTCTCGATTAGCATCCATAGTATACATTGTTAAATGCAATCCTTTTGATCACAGTGCAGCAGTACTAACAGAGGTTTTGAGTGTTTGCCAATTTTAAATAACAAAGCCTAGAGATCAGGATGGGCATGATCTTTACCTTTTATGTGAAGATCATAGTAGCAGACATGACCATTCAATGGAACCTGCAGAAACACCATGGAGCAGCTCAAAAGGTGAGCTGCTTGCCTGATAGAGGACAACACATTCACAGTGGAGAGAAGGCTTAGGGGTTTAAAGCTGACATTATAACATTTTCAGGCCCCCTTGCAGCCTGGACAATACACCATTTATGGTATCAGTGGGAGGCCAGAGGCATCTGCAAAAAAACAGCCTTGTGTGGCTCTCTTCAGCAAAAGATCCAGGTTAGGAGAAAGGGACTGTCAAGTGACACGGGACATGAGTAGGGGGAGGCGGAGAGGAGACTTTTGGCCTTTCTCAATGCATGATATGTGAAGTGCTTTGCTTCACATAAGGGCCTACATGAGATATTAATTAGGCAGTGACTAGTATTTATTGAGCCGCTACTAAGTGCTGGGCAATATATATCTTTCTCATGTGATATCACTGACAATCTCATGATGGTCGAGCATACTCAGTGGGTAACTCAACTTTCCAGCTGATAAATAGTGCAGATGGGTCCTAAATGAGGTTCTCTGCTTAAAACCTGTGGTCCAAGTCACCACACAGGAAGAAGGGCAGTTTGAGTCTTTCTGCAGTCGAATGACAGTTTATCCATGAGGAATCTCTGCACATTGTGATCTTGCTTGTTTCTCCAGGAAAATTCACACACACACACACACACACACACACACACACACACACACACAAGCTGTAGTTTCAGATTTTCAGAGATTCCTGACATCGATCCATGGACCATGGGTCAAATGGACCAGGTCAAGAACTTCTATTTCACAGTTCCTAGCTGCTCTTTCCCCTTCCTCCCCTTTTTCAGCGATACTAGTTCAACTCATTCTTCCTTAATTTTTCCCATTGTGGGCTCACAAATCTGCCAGACATAAGAATGCAGTTTAAGTTCACTTTAATAATGCCATAACTGAGGGGTGCTTTTGTTTTACAAAAGCAAAGCAAAATTGCCAAGTCCTACATCCCAAAGCAAATCCAGAGAAGCTTCAAGCTGAAGTGGCTTCTGCCAATATCTATAACACGTAGGTTGTCACATGGGTTCCTGAGCCTCCAGGCCTAACTACCAAGAACAAGCTCTGGACTCCCCTTTGACCTACTGAATCCAAAATTGAGATTAGGGACAGGGCCTTGATCAATACTACAGTCAAAATGTCCTGGTGGATTTGGTGCACACTGTGGCACCCCCCCCTTGACTGAGAACAAACCAAGCACCCACACAGTAAATGACTTGCCTGAACTCTCATTTCCTATTGGCAGCAGGGCCAGGCCTGACATTCTCCCACATGCTTCTATCTCAAATACCCAACAGTGTGATCAAAATTCAGTCAATAGAACAATTCATTTAGACACATCATGTATTGAGGAAATGGATTTGAAATAATACTAGTGCAAAATGAAATGTTTTTGATTTACTTCTTGAAACCAATAATGTCCCAAATAGGATGTTCATTAAATCACCAAAATAGTAATGCATGAATTTAAATCTGTGGTAATGGCTTCATTTTAGACAAGTCCGCTTTTAATAGGATTCTGTTTTCTCTAACAAGGGAAAAAAATAAAGAATCACATTCTTGCTGCAAATTGTGGATTAAAATAAACAAGCCAACAAATGACTACAGCCATGTGGATTAAGAGGCCTTTGTTTGTTTTAAAGAAACATTATCTGGAGCCCATTTTTGCAGAATTAAAATTGGCATGCCTAGTCTAACAATTATGTATATGAAAATGGGACATGATGAGGGGAATCTGGTTCCCAGTGAGCTGGGATGCCAAATGCCTGATGTGGGATGGGCCTGTGTGCAATTCGAACATGTGACGGTCTCCTGGAGAACACAAATTGGGGGTGCTTCTCCTGGTGGCTCCGTGGGGCTCATGTGACTACTGTCGAATTATGAATCCTTGAATCAGAGTTTGAGGCTCCAGGCCATTTACACCATTCCTGTTTCTTGACACTCTTTCTCGAAAAGAAAATAGATTCTGTTTCTTATTAAGGAAGTTTCTTGAAAGTTTATTCTTCCTAACCTTATCATCAAGAGGGAAAAGATACAGAGCTGGCTATATCAATGATCTGATTTTAATTTATTTTTCCATTTGCACTTATTCTTCCAAAGACTATCACAGGAAAAATAAACTTGCCTCAAGACATTCCAATTCTCTTAAAAAATGTTGATTGATTTGGTAATGTATGATGAAGAGAATTATTTCATATATAAAATCTTTACTTCTAAGGCACTGCAAGCCTAACAATATGTAAAAAGATATGATTACCAAGCTCCAAAGGCACTGGGTCTTGGCAATGTTGCATTTCCTTACAAAAAAGTTTATGTTAAAGGAGGGAAATCATACCCGGAAAGTACAGATAGTAAACTACAATACATCTATGGATTAAAGTCTATATATATATATATATATATATATATATATACACACAAAATAATCACCCAAGTAAGTTATTATGCACTTATCTCTACTATAATCACCTTCAGATTTAAAAAAGGCTCAACTTACTTTGATATGAATATACGAACCAACTTTCAGTGTGATGCTAAAAATGCTTCTTTTTATTATTTGTTTTATTATACTTTACTGTTCTATCTACATATTTTTTACTTTTTAAAACAATTAGATGCAGGTGACACATAAAATAGATAAGTTTTGGGTGTAAGCAAGCATGGTGACTCAATATTTGTATAATTGTGAAATGATCCTTGTTTTAGTTCTAGCCAATACCTGTCACAATTATAGTCAAAAAGTTCTTCTTTCTATTTTATGCTAAATCTAGAGCAATAGATAACAGACAAGTTTGCAGATTCCAGAAACAAAGAGACCTGTATCCTTATCCCTGGCTCAGGGACATCCCACAGGTTACTGCAAGCCCCTTTTTGTAATAGCAAGTGTCATGTGGGGAGCTGCCTGGAACTTAATTATTGCACTGATCTTATGGAAAAGTTGATTTTCTATCAGGTGGGACTTACAGATGCTGAAGACTCTTCTGCATTTGTTGGCATCCAAGCCCTCAGTAAGTTCTCCAATGAAGAAACTTGGAAGTCCCTCCAGCTACCTTCATACAAAGACTGAGCTGAGATTCTAATTACATAATAGCTAAAATAATGACACATGTATTAAATTAAGTCTTCAGGCATCAGCTTCTTTGCAACAAGTATTTTGGCAGCAAAATGCCTCCACATTCAGTCAAGGTATGTTTTTCAGAACAGTGTGATGCATGAACACACCGTCTCGGGAGATAAGTGCATATCTGTTCATGTGACTTCCAGAAGTAGCTTTAAGAAGTCAGAAAGGGGAGTAAATTAACATAAAGGCCAGGAAGGGCCAAGGCCAGGCTATTTGTGTATGTTAATGACACTAATTAAAGGTCTTAATGGCAGGACAGTGAAAGATAAGAAAAAATAAAGTCACCCTGTCAACAACTTAGGGTCCTATAAACCCAGCAATGGTGGTTAGGGTCATGCAGCAGGCATTCTGACATTTAGCCAAGGAGTATTATTCATGAACACAGAGTGGGTGAAATTATACAACCCATTTAAATAAAATCAACTGCATAACAGATATAATTCACAAAGTGATCATTTTTAAAAATAGAAAATTGAATTTCAAATCAGCATTTTAATGGCCCAGTGATCCAAATATTAAATTGATAATCAGGCCACAGTGATTTGCATGAGTAGCTGGAAATATTCTTATAATTCTATAATGATCTAAAAAATGCCCGAAAATTCATGTGCTCAGAAACACAATGTCCCAAGTAGAATCTTAGACTATTAATCCTGGAGGGGACTTTAGATATGATCTAAATCAGTGGTTCTCAACTGGGGGTCATTTGCTCTCCAGTTCCCCTCACAGGGCACATTTAATATCTGGAGAAATTGTAAGTTGCTGCAAGTGGAGGGGAGATACTGCTAGCGCCCAGTGGGCAGAGCGGGGGGTGCTGTCTAGGACAATGAATGGGGCAGCTTCCCCAGCAAAGATCAATCTGGCCCCAAAGGCCAAGAGTGGTAAGATAAGAAAACCCTAAGAGAGAGCAACCTTTTTCACTTGGTATGCTTAGAAGACACCACCAAGGCTTTTCACAGGACCAGCAGTAAATTGTGGACTGGAGGCCAGAGTTCCTGGCACTATTTTATTTCTCTAGCAGATTTTTTTATAACTCCCTCATGCCCCTTTCCTCCTCTTTGACATTCCAAGCCTTCATTTATCATGCAAGTTTTATTAAGTGCCTACTATGCCTACTGTGCCTACTATGCGTATGGCACTTGGAATATAGAAATGAACAAGAAAAACACAATCTTTCTCTTTTGTGATTACAACATAATGGGAAAGCAGCTGCAGAACATAATAATAACAACACAAAGGATTATCATTGTGATAAGTGCCATGTGAGACCACACAAGCAGGGAACCTGACTCAGTTTGTTTACAAGTCATTTTCCTAATACTAATACATGACAATCAATGCCTCTAAATACCCTTGAAAGAGACTGGGGTACAGACCTGGGTCTTGTCCTGCAATCCTATGCTGGGAAGGGTACTTGCCACGAGGTTGGAGACAACAGCAATGACCATTCACTAGATACTTGCCATGTGCAGCCACAGTGAATGTTCTTCTTATGCTTAACCTCACAATATCACTAAGGCTGGTGGGGCTGGGGGTACTACTAATTTTGCAAGCTCATTAAGAAGCACCTACAGTTTGCATGAGTGTTCTGGCTTGGGGATGTGTCATGTTCTCCACAGGGTGTTAAACTTGGGGGGTAAGATGAAACTGACTTCGACTCACTCTGATGAGGGCTCCCACTGTGAGAGAGTAGTCGGGGGTGGGGGTGGGGCTCAAGGTATAATTGATGATCAAGTGATTTGCCTCTGCTCATGAGCAATTTACAAGGGAAGTAAAGGTAGCAAACAACCCAGTATGGTATGGATTTATGGGCAACATTAGCAAATGCTATATTTAAATTAATACAGAGAGGTAGAAATTTCAGTATACATTTGAGACTTGGAGATATGTCCTTATGATTGCATAAGGACTACTAGAATTAAAATTGGATAAGATTGAAAATCTAGGGCTCAGCAGTCAAATATAGTTAGTTTGTTAATACACAGATATGCCTGAAGATGTAACTTAGCCCCACTCCACCCCACCATAGCCCACTGCAAAGGCAATACTTCACAGACATGATTAATTTAACTCTATTTCTGAGCAGCTAATATGGAAAATGTGGGGGTGGGGTGGGGAGTATTAACAGAAAAGAGTAGAGGGTTTGGGAGAAGCTGTGTAAGCCGTATGGGCACCATTAACCAAATCAGAGATTCTAATCTGAGCCTCGTGACCACTGAGTAGTTGCTCAAACCCCTATCTTGCCAGTTCTAAGTATTGATGAGGCTTTGAGCAAAACTTGTTTACTAAGAAAGTATGAGAAATATGTTATCCAAGGAAAAATATGAATAGCTTCACATGACGAAATAAAATAATCAAAATTTTCTTCCTGTTTTAATTTCTTCTGTCTCAAATCAAATAGAACTGAGAAATGTGGCCAAATAGTATGCTATTCCTTGGCACCTTTGAGAATAAGATGAGACTGAGGCATGTCTCTGACTAGTGATATTTACCTGCATTACCCAACAAATGGCCAGGAGCCTAAGGTGGCTGCTGAGTACTTGAAATATGTCTGGTGTGACTGCAGAACTAATTACTTTTTGCTGATTTCAGTTGCATGTGACTATCAGCTACCTTACTGGGCATGCAGGAGACTCTTGAGCTTCTGCATGCTAGCAGGAAGGATCTCCCTAACTGCCAGAAAAGGCAAAGTTCCTTTTGGCTGGGAGAAGTTCGAAAAGACACAGATGGTCACTTGTTTCTGCTCTGCTTCAGCCCATAAAACTTGAAGCTGGTTGGAAGCATTGGTCAAAGTAGCCGAAACATATTAGAAAGACAAGTGAGTCTTTAAAAAAATAAATTAATGCCAAGTAAGATGTGAGTTATGAGTGTCTCTGAGCAGTATCATAAGATGCAGCATTAATAGCAAGGGATGGATTCTGAAGTGAGATGGATGATAGGATTCAGGATTCAAGACATGCTCCAATGATTTGACAGACACTGAGCTGACCTGATCTTTTTTAGAAACCCATTTCCTCTTAAACTCGATAAGCCTCCAGCTCCCCTGGAATGGAAATGTAACGGAGAGAGACTAGAGGAGAGATTTCACACCAATCAACCAACCTCCCTCGAGGCATCAGAATTGGGGCTTTGGTGCCTCTGTCCACATAAGTCTTCTCCATTTGGGGGTGAAAGCAGGAGAACTGTTGTGCTTACCTTGGTGCAATGGTCAGCTGCAAGGACTTAAGTATGTGTCTGTTCCCGGGTCTGGTATAGAAGCATTTTCTGAGTCATGAAAGACATTAATCCCACCAATGGGAGGGGGAGAGTTATCAAGGTGGCTGCTGGGGCAGAACCACATTTCATGACTGCTTTCTTTATTTCTTAAGATAGCTATCTCAAGAAGGTGGGGAGAATTGTGGAGTTTTGTCTGTGCACCCCACACTCTTAAACCTTGTTTCATGCAGTTTGTGCAATTCAGCAAGTGAAAATATAAGATTTCCCATTGTGGTGTTTGGGTCACGGTTATATGAAAATGTTAGCCATTGTTCATCTGAAATTCCAACTTAACTGTGTCTTATATTTTATCTGGCAACTCCATCCATGCAACACCAGTCCCAGGAGGTCACCCATGGTAATAAGGGTTCCATGGTTCCCTATGTGCAGGAATGCCACTTACTTTATCACCGGCTTGGAGATGCCCAAAGAGAGCAGCATGTCGAAAATTCTGTTTGTTAGTACTGGAGTTAGCTGTACATCAGCTTTTCTCTTTAGCATAACACTTTCCAAACTTTTGAAGACATAGAGCCCAGCAGTGAAATGGGTTAAGTGCCATATCCAGGTCAGGCCACCTGGAGTCACAAGTTGGCCAAATCTCTGTGCGGTACAGGATTTGAATGAGAGCCTGGGGTTAGGCATGTGTGAAGTGGACAGTGAAGGGTGTTGGATGAGAATGACAAGACCTGGAATCGAACATTCAGCCTAACCTAGCACCAGGTAACTGCTCCCCGAGCATCAGTTTTAATAGTAACATTAGTGGCAGGAATATTTCCTGACAAAGCCATTAACATCCCGGGGGATGAGTGGATGCAATTTGGGGCACCCTGGGCCTAGACCAGTGCCATAGAAGGAGTGCGGGCTTGGTTGGATCTTGAGTGAATGCACTAACGTCACTGACAATGGCTGACCTTGAATCTAGATTACTGCGGTTGAAGTGAGGATTTCTAGGCAGAAGAAGGTTGGTGAAATCTAATGAAACTATACCCTGCCATGGGAGGTAGGGGCTGTTTGGCCTTTTCTGTTTTCACTTGCTATTGTATTCCTTTCTTGGGGCCATCATAACAAAACACAATCTAGGCCGGTTGCACAACAGAAATTCACTGTGCTGAAGTTCTAGAGACTGATGTCATGGTGAAAAGGAGGGTTGATTTCCTCTCAGGGATGTGAGGGACAATTTGTTCTGTACTTGTCACCTTCCAAGGTCCTACTGACCATCTTTGGCATCCCTTGGAGAGTGGACTTATTGCTCATTGCTGTGATCTCTGCTGTGAGTGTTCTCACAGCATTCTCCTGTGTGAATGTCTATGTCCAAATTCCCCTTTTAAGAAGGACACTTGTCCTACTGAGTTGGGGCCCACCCTAATGACCTCATGTCAACTTGATTGCATCTATAAAAAGCCCACTCCCAGAAAAACAATATGCTGAGAAGCTGGGGATTAGGGCTTCCATATCAATTTTTGGAGAGCTCAATTTAGCACATGATCTTTACCCTCTAGCATGTGGCTAATGCCAACTACCTTTCCCACCTAACACAACTGTAGTGAGATCTAAATAAGAAAACGTGGAGGAATGGATTTTGTGAAAGTTGATAGCCCTACAAAACTGCAAGGTAAACATTTAATCTCCTATGTTGATCTGCCTTGGAAGTAGTATTCAAAGTTTTGCAAGAAAAAAATGTCAGGAAAATGTTAATCTCCTAGCAATATTGCCTAGAAACATATAGCTGGAGCCCTCACATTTCAGAGAGACACACAGGTCATAAGGAAACAGAAGACACATGCCTGGAAAAAGCACATTATATCCTGAGTCACTAAATTCCCTGGCGGCATATAGGAAATTGGAGACAGAAATAAGGAAATGAAGACAGAGACACAGATATTTTAAATTTTACTATGCACTTATCTTGTGTCAGCCACAAGTATTGGGCACAGGACTTGTCAAATCTTAACTCAGGAAACTGAGATTATTTATGAGCAACCAATTTTAAGCATGAGTGACCTTATTAGAAAACCTTCGCTCATATAAAAGGAAGGTAGTCTGGAGGGGAAAGGTGGAATGGTAGGAATGACAATGGGAATGAGGGACAAAGGTTCAGGCAAAGGTTTATTAATTTTCTAATTCTAGTTGATGCTGTCTTTATTTTCTCTCAATATTAGAGAAACTAATTGCTATCGATCTTGGAAAATTTAGTCCAATCAAGAAATGAGTACATAACTACATGTAAACATCCATCTCTGTGGCACACAATATTAAAAACTCTTAGATATTTTGTTTTACCCCACAAGCAATAAAACTTTAGCATTTAGATATATTACAGAGATGGGTGCTTAGAGATCCTCCCTCCTCTCCTGACCCCCCCCCCCCAGGAATCTGTCTAGGATGCTCAAAAGCAGGATCACTTTTTTCTCACTAAAACATCTTCAAAGAAATAAATGATGTCCAAAATTCCAAGTAGTTTAAGTACTAAGTTTATAGACTTAGTGGGAGAATCTCAGACTGATGAAGGAGAATGTGGAAAGCATGAATTAGGACTTTTCTGAGCTTTGAAATCATGAACAGGGTCTCATGTCTGACTGAAAAGCAGGGAGTTGCCAGGGCCTGGCTGCCTGTGGTCTGTCCCCACATCCGGAACCTCAGTTCTCTCTCAAGGAGACATTTTCATACACCCTCATTTCTTACCCCCCTTGACCTCTGATTCATGACCACAGATTGACTTCATCACGGGAAAAAACAGTCATTAGAAGGTAGGAGCCTGAACAATGATAGCGGTTTTCCTTCCAGAAGTAAAATGAAGGCACAAATGAAATCACTTTGAAAACAGCACATTTTTCAGAAGGACTTGCCCATTCCAATATCAAGTCACATTATAAAACTGTGAGCATTAGAATAACATGGCATTGTTACAAAGTTTAATGAGATGGTCTCAGAGTAAACTCAGTATATTATCATTTAAAATCATACAAAAGCTATAGCTCTAATCCAGAGGAGACATAGATGTTTTAAAAAGGAGATGGAAAATGAATTTGGAGGGTACAATCTCGATTTTGGCTTCATGTTAGATTTACTTAAAAATAAATTCTAGATAAATTAGAGAATAAAATGTGAACATGAAGTCATGAGAGTTAGAAAAACATATGTATTAGCAACCTGGAATAGGCAAGGATGCTAACTGAAAAAAAAAACAAAAAACAGGGAGTAAGTCATGAAGAAAAATGATAAGACTGTTGAAGATTTAAAATGTCAGTGTCTCAAAACCTCAAGTAAAAGTTATTCAAATAACAGACTGAAAGAGAAATTGCAACAAATATATGGCAGGCAAGAGATGAATAGCCACAATATGTAATAAGCCCTTACAAATAAATAGGAGAATCATTAGTATCCAATTAGAAAAAAGGAACTGGCTGGAGGAGGCAGTTACTTTTTCAAGACATGGAGAAAAGAAAAAAAGAAAAAACTCACCAGTAATTTTTAGATAATAGGGGAATAAAAGGAAAGAGTATTTTATCATTTTCATCTATCAAAGTGACAGATTTAAGTACTTAGAGCTGGCAAGGAAAAGGTGAACAGGGGTTTAGATACATTGAGGTGGGAATAAAGTTTAGTCCTATTTCTTCACAAGCATTTCAATAGTTATGTATTAATTCTCATCAGTTAATTTTTTCTAAATTTCAACTTCTAAGGGTCCATGGGAAGAAATCAGATGAATTTGTACATTTATCCATGTACCTAAATCATCTTCAGAAGTATTGAAAACAATAAGGTGAAACTAAAATAAACTGATAATCCATAGATAGTATCTGAGGTGGACATTAACTATCATGATTAAAATAACTTAAGGAAAGAGACATTCCTACCAAAAATTTTTAGCACAGAATCCAAACTGCACATGCAATTTGATGCTGCATATAGGCATAGATGTAAATGTGTGTGCATGCACAAATATATTTAACTATACTCATACGGATAAAAGAACTAGACACAAAAATATAAAAATATTAGCAGTGGTTGTCTCTGGGTGGCAAAATTACAAGTTAATTTTATTTTCTTCTTTATTAACTTGTTCATTCATTTACTTATCTATTTAACAGCAAGTATGCATTGCTTTTACAATAAAATAATTAAATTTAAAAGTAAAGCACTGGAGTCAGCATCCACAGGAAGCCAGATAGAGTTTATTCTGCATTTTATAAACATTTATGAAATGGCTACCATTATCTTAACATTGGGTTGAGCAGGTCAGCAGATGCATTTGGAGATTAGGGAAACTGTTCTTATGGAAAGAACAATGCAGTCATTCATAGTGTTTTGTTATTGTTTTTCTTTTTGAATGGCACCACCCAATTCAATGGTGCCTAATGATCAGCTGAGTTACTGATAATGGCAACTAGAGGGAAGGAGAACAGTTTTAAAAGCATTGTAGGTAGGAAAAAAACAAATGAAATAGAAGTTTGATCTGAAACACTGGCAGAAGAATATCCAAAGTCCTTCAGGAGAAGAGGTGGCAGGATAAAAGGCAGCTCGAGAGTTTAAGTAAAATGTCCACAGCACACATTCCATAACAGAACAAATCTTTGAACACAGTTTTCTCGAACTTACAACTTTTCTTTTTTTCAAGGCTACCATGTTGTACTACTGACAAGAATCTAGTGCTCAATTATAGCTGAAGTTTATAGCAGGACAGTATCGTTGTAAATATGTTTGTCAATAACTGAGTTAAAATATTCATAAACCTTGGTTAATTAAAACAGTAGGCAAAATCTGCCACATTTCCTTACATAATATGTTCATTTTTATGTTGATTCCCACTTCTCAAACTAAAAATGCAGCAAATAGAGGCATTTTCAAATATAAAACTCCAATTGCTTCATTCATAAACTCTTTAGAGCTAATTATGGGGTGTAAGAGGCAACTGCTGTGATTTTTTTTTCCCCAAATATTTGGGAGATTTGCAACCCTGTGGATATGTTTCTGTGAATGGCAGTAATACGTGTTTGCTCATGCCTCATGGTAAGGCTAAAAACATCTCATTCTGCAAAAGCTATTTGATGTCCAATGAGCATTTTAAAAAATCTGAACTAGCAAATGGTATTTTATCAATGCAAAGTTAAATGTGAACTTCAAAAGACACAAAGTTGGATATAAACATGGGCTTTTCTACCACGATGGTTTGTGAAAATATCAAGTATGGAAATGAGGCTGGGTGAGGGCACAGTCCCTGAACTGCCTGCCCATCCACATAAATTAATCAAATAGCATGTCAGTGGAAGCAAGCTTGGGAAATCTGTGTTCCTCACAGTTTCTTGAAGTTTAAATGTTTCTGAGATAATAAAAATCTGATCTTGGAAGGAGAGGAGGAAGAAATCAGGAGGTTAATTACCCACTGGCTTGGTTGGCTCTGGAGGTGTGTTTGGGTTTTAACCTCTCTCATTTTCCAGTCAAGAACGAAGGTCCTCAAAACCCATTTCCTTTGAGGACCTTTCTTCCTCCTGCCCCCTCCTGCTTAAACACTGTCTAAGAGACTTACATGAAATAGTCAGGCTTGGTATTTTACTCCTTAGTGTACCTAGCCATTCATTTACAGTTTCAGGGTTCACTCTCAATTCTTAACAGCTTTAAGAATTCACTTTCTTAATTGTCTCTTATAAATTTACAGTAGGATCAGCTTCTGTGAAAGCGTTTAACTGGACACCCTTTCTTGCCCAAAATACAGTTGAAATCTGTTTACCAATCAGAAACAGTGAGATGACAAGGAGCTTCCTGAGTGAGGAAGATTCTGCAAACAATGCAAATTCTTCAATTTCCTACAATTTCAGTTTTCTACTTAAAAAAATATTTTAAGTTGAACACCCTCATGCCTTGGATTCTATGCGAACGGAACACCTTTTCTGACTTCTCTCCTGCTTCCTGCTTCCTTAGAGCTCTATGAAGAACCTTTCCTAAGCTTTTTCTTTCCAGTAGTCCCTCTAGGAAAAGCAGGGGGGCAGTGACCTAATGTCCCCATTCCAGTGACCTCTTCTCCAGAGTTCCAGGCTTGTGATGTCTATTTTGAGGTCAAATGGGCACCTCTTGCTGTCTTCATATCACCTCTCAAACTAGCTCTGCCACCATCTTTAATTTATGGCTGTGTTGCCCCTACTTGAGTCACTATGCTTCCTTGCTGTAACCACCATTTAGGGGCTCACCCTTCTTCACCTGGTCCTCTATCAGTCTCTGACTACTCTTCCTGTGCTCACAGCAACCTCATAAGAGAACCATGCAAGCAGACACTTCCTGCTTGGTCTCCCCATCTGTACCAACTCTAAGTCTCAGACTCAGGGTGCCTTTTCAGCATCTTGTCTTGTCAAACCCTTAATGTTTGGTAAAGGAACTGAGGCTTAGTCCTGGAAAAAGCCATGTTCAACTTCTGCTCTACCATTTACTTGCTGTATATTCTCGCTTGGAGCATTTAGAAGCCTTGCACTTCAGTTTGCTTATGTGTAAAATACATACAATGAAAGGACCTGGTATTTTGGTGGGAGGATTCAATGGTATAAAGTAAAATAAAAACAAAACTATATGATGAGATGATGATTAGACAGAAGTGTGGACTTCACACAAATGATCTTTTTTTTTTTGTTACCTGTGAAGTGGAGTTTAGGATTTGATCATAGGATGGGCAAGGAAGTGCCAGGAATTCGTGTAATGTAATGTCTAAGATAAAGTTCATGTTTAACCAATGTTAATACAATATTTCTTTAATTCCTTGTGAAAGTGATCTACTCCTTGAACAAAAAGGCTAGCTGGCTTTACTTGTTTCTGGATTAGAACCAAGAAAGTGGAGAGAGAAACTGGCATTGATAGAAACATTTGGCTCCTAGGTACCAAAGAGAGTCATGTGAACATTGATCAATTGTTCTTTGGTTTGATTGCCACCCCATTTTGAGTTGAAATTCCCCCAAACAACCATGAGGAGTATTTGACACAGTCTCTCAGGTTTTTGAAACTCCCAACTTGGGCAGAATTTTAGAGCTAGCTGTTGATGATTAATGTAATTAGTTGGGGAGAGCTCTATTATGAGAGTGACAGAGATGGATGAGCAACAAATAAAGACTGTGGATAAGAAATGGAACCATGGTGGGCTACTCGTTTAACTCTATAAATATGCAAACCCATGCACAGGAAAAGTGGGGGGTGGGGGGGGAATGTTGGTGGATTGCCAAGATAAAAGGTGTGAATAAGTGGCAGACAAAATGGGACACCCATAATGCTCAGTTTGCCTATTTAGTACTTGTGTCTGAGTTAAATCTGGCTATTAGCTTGAAATTGTCATTAAGAATCTTCTATTATAATCTTCCTCCTTAAAATGCCTCCTCTCTCTATCCAGTTTAAAAAAAAGTAGAATTGCTTATTAAAAAACAATCTGATTTTAAAGAAAAGTTTGTTTATTTACGTGATGCTCCTGTTTGGAGATCAATGCTTCAATTCTGGACACCTCATGATTGTTGCTTTCTACCTTCCACTCAAATCCAGTTCCATGGAGATATTAGCTCATCACTCTGAGGCCTCACTAAATTAATTTGTTCTAGACTACTTGATAGTCCAATACAATCTTTAGAAATGGAGCCAATATCATCAAAAATTTATGAGCTTTCAGAAAGAGGCACGATCATTTTCTTACACAGTAAATAGGATTGTGAGGCATGCTGACACAGGCCAGTACAAAGGCAAGTCTCCTTTCATAGGAACGCGGTGTTTTTGAGATTGGTGACTGTCCCAGATCATTCAATTACTGCTCCAGCAGAAAAGCTTCCAGCATGACACCAATTCCCAGTAAAGGAAAAACAAATGTACTGGTGGAATTAGGCATGCTGTCCCAGGCAAACATTTGTGTAGAAACTGTTTTTCTCACCTTATGTTTAAAAACATCTTCAACATCCTTTCAAATGTAGGTTGCCATGGTTACAGTTTTTGTGCAGGCAGGGAGGTTTCCGAGCATCTCTGAGCTCATCAGTTAATGCCACCAGATCAGAGATTTTTGAAAATTGATATTTATAAAATACCATCTCTCTTTTCTCTCTTCCAGATCATAAGTAACATTATTGAGAGCAGCTGAATAGTTTTACAGGATTATCAGTGGCGGTGATCACTGTGGACCTGGCCTTTTCAAAGGCCACGTCAGCGCCACTTTGGCCATCTGCTAAATGTGACCTTTGATCTGAGTCCACATGCAGTGGATCAAATTCATTTGCTGACATTCACAAAAATGAAGAATTACCACTCTGAATAAGCAAACTTGCCTTCTTTTACGTCCATTGTCACAGATCTGTCCCTAAGACAACCACCATTCTGATTGCTACCTGTCAGAAAACCATACTAATTAAACTTTTCTCACATAGTTTCTTACAGAACTCATAATTTGAAACATGCCATGTCTAAGCTCATGTGCCAACAAATGTAATGTCCGTTAACCCACCCAGCCCAACTTAATGTACTCCTGGAAAGACCACCCTTTTAATGAATTGGTTAAATCAGTTTCACACATGTCCAAATGAGACACCCAAAATCCATCCATTGGCCACCGCATCTCAACATCTCAATACTGGAAAGATTCGTGGTTCTTATTTCTTAAGGGTTTTTTTTTTTTTCCTTTGAGTGAGAGAGGCAAGTTTATTTGCGAAAAAGTGAAATGAAAGATCAGAAATACAAAGAAGAGAGAAAAGGAGGACATCATGGGATTGCTAAACCCAAAATGGGGTAAAAATAGATTTAATGTGTCTACATCAACAGTTGCTTAAAAAAAATTCATGGGGTGCATCAGGCATCAATGCCCATTCCTTGACCACTCTGAGTCTACCATCAACTTGATTATTTTTCTCACACAAAGTTTCTCTCGCTGTTAAAAAATCATAAACCTTACAATACTGACCCCCTGGTAATGACTGATCACTTAGGAAGTATTTTTGAAATACAAAAATATGATGTCACTAAACAAAACTGTTGATTCAGCAACTTCACAAGAACTCAGCTTTCACCTTTGTAAAAATCTCACTGGTCTTTCATTGGCTTTATTTTAAAGAGTTAGGAATGAATTTAACTCAGCAAGAGTTACAGAAATTCATAGTGTTGCTCAGAGATATGAAATCAGCAAACTGATGAATGGTCTATTTTTCTTCTGGGATATTTTTAAAAGTCAGATTATTTTCAGTCTTCTACTTTTGGTAAATGGGAGGTTTTACCAAGAAAGAAAAAAAATAGATTACAAGACAGGGAAGAGGGAAAAATGAAGAAAATGAAGAATCAAAGTTGGATCATATTAAGTTCAAGGTACCTTAGTACCTAGGGGTTGGGAGCAAAAATAGATGTGGAGCTCACGTGAAAGGCTAGGGATAAATCCATATTTGTGAATTATTGATATCTAGATAGTAATGACATTCCTGAGAGTAAATGGTATTATCTGGGAAGGCAAAAAAGGGACTGAGAAGAAATCCAAAACAAACCCAGCATTTGATTATTCCAGGGTCAAAGGGCATCTAAGTAAAGCTGAGTGGGAAGAAACAGCATTCAGAAAGGCAGTGGAAAAAGTGTGAACACTTGTTGGAGAAAAAGCAGAGAGCAAAGAATTATAAGAAAAAGATGTTTTTAAAAGTAAAATGAGGAGGATAAAGGCTTAGTCTTGATACTTGCCTACTTTGGATTTCCAAGATATCATTAGCAATCAGATTATGGAAAAGTCCTCTGTTTCCTTTATCACATTCTCAGACTTTATTTAATTTATTGCTGGGACAGAAGGTCCATCCTGTAACCAGTTGACTAAGTGAAAGAATGCAAAGATCAAAGTTGCTTGATGCCCAGAATGAACCCACTGTGTGTGTTGGTCAGGGAGCTGCTGGTGACCATTTCTGAAAGAATCTGAGGGGGGGGGGGGATGAGGCCAGATTTCTCTCCTTTACTGCTAGATAATGTGGTATTATCCTGTGGGGGTCCTTCTGCATTTACATAAAAAGAAAACTCTAGTTTCTTAAATGAAGTGACATAATCTTCACAATCAACTGCATTTAGACTTTAAAATGCAATTAAAATGTAACTATAATGTAAATTGGGTTAGCCTGAAGATGTTTCCAAAATCTCTCTGACTCATCCAAAATGGAAAGTGATACCAAATTGTAAGCCCTTAATATCTTACAGCCACCCACACTCTACCCATGTGAGTCCACACATGGTTCATTATGTGACTGGGGAACACAATAGGAGAAAACCCAACTGATAATGTTGGTCTGTTATCTGTAATCATCTCAATGGTTGATTTGAATCACAATACTGTTAATGAGATGGACTGTGTGGCAAATAGCTATTAAAAAGCAATAAAAAGGCTCAAATTAATCTGAAAAGTCGATTCTGTGACAAGCTACGGAACCAGGATTAGATAATAAGAAACCTGATTGAGAAAAGTATCTTGGAGAAGCCATAGCAGCCTGATGCCAGTTGATTCAGGCATCTCATGGCCTTGGTTTGTACAAAATGACAAGGAAAAGGAAAAGAAAACACCATCTGATCAATTATGTCACTGGTCTTAAAATTTTAGAAAGTCTCTCCTTGGAAGAGCACTGTGGTGTGTGAGGAGGAAGCAGTGCTTATTCCCACTGCAATATCGCAAGCAGAAGCTCTCCCAGGCTCTCCTAAGTCAGAGACATGTGCTTGCCTCTGGAAGGCAAGTCTCAGAATTAGCATAAAAATATTAGGGCCATAAAAACATCGGTGCTGAATGAATACTCAGTAAAGTAGTATAAGATTTATGAAAGGAGGCAACAAAAATGAGTGCTGTCAAACTAATTCCCTGTCATCAAGGCATCCAAATCAAGCCCTGGAAGCAGGTGAGTAAAACTCGATCTAGTTTTATTGGCAGCCTGAGATGCCTTTTATCTAAAGTCTGAAAATATCAACCTTTTGTAACAACTACAAGAAGATGAATGTTTTTCCACTTATACGAGTCTCCCCTTCTGTGGACACATAGGTAAGCACTCCCTTACAGGGATTGCTTTGTGCCTGGAATGGACAGGTTATCTTTGGAGGTGGGTCTGTTCTTTGGAGTGTCATGAATAGTGCTAGGACTGGGCCTTTGAAAGAGAGAGGCTGCTGTAAGATTATTTAGGACTGCATAATGAACCATCATCAGATAGATTCCGTTGACATACTCTGAGAGAAACCATGACCCTTAAACAAAGAGAGATGAAAAAGGTGTTGATATGCCAAAATCAGTCCATGTTTTACTATGTACGGATTCAACTCAAGGAGCTGGGTTAGTCTTTAATTTATATCAATACTATGTTCAGAGAACAAACAAAACACTTCTGACTGAAGAACCTTTGCTGTTTGAGTTCCCTTTGTGTAGAATGGTTTCTTTCTCTTGGCTACTGTACAGCTAGGGTTTAGGTCAGATGTTCCTCTTTATGTATGTAGCACCTGACCTCAACCTTGACTGCTTGCTGTCACCTCTCTAGAGGTGCAAACTATGCCCATGCCTAGGGCCACCCCAGAGATTCACATCCAGTTGGTGTTGGAACATGTCTTGGATGTGAGATCTTTGAAAGCTCAGATGATCCTAAAGTGTACCCAAAGCTTCTCAAGCTTTGAGAAGCACTGTTCATAGCTTCTTGGTGCTTGCCTCTGATCAAGATGGCAACCTGACTAAATTTTGAGCAGGTTTCTTTTTGGCTATAGGGCCCTAAGCCCTCACCCCCTTTTCTTAAATAATTTACTTTAGAAATTTCATTGAAAATTCTTTCTCTGTCCTTTGAGATATAAATCTTCTCCCAGCTTCTACCCATTTACCACCAAGGAATGTCTTTCTCAAGGACCTGTACGTCCTTCCTTTGAAGGATCTATGCCTTTCTATCCCACTCTCTGTAAGAGAGTTAAAGCTCAGCTCTGATAAATGTCAATTAGCAAACACAGATGGTCCCATCACACTGACCAATATGCTGGCTAATGTACTCTAGTCCTTTTCCACTAGCTCAGCCCAGTGCCCAGTGGCTTTTTTTTTTTTTTTTCCTCCAGGAATTGAGTTCAGGCTTTCTCATCTCTCGCCATAATCTTATTTATTTAAATTAATTAATTAATTTTTATTTATTTTACATCACTATCTACCCCAGGGTTGTCCCACCACCTTATCACCTGTGACCTTGCCAGTTTGACTGAGTCTGGTGAAATTTTAATTTGACCTATTGTCTGGCCTGGGCAGTCCTAACTTCCTGTGTGTGCATTTCAGCCCCCTCACTACTTTGAGTCTCCCTTGTGCTTTGCTATTCCTTTATCTCCTCAGCATCCAGTCCAGGTCAGGGTACACAAAGTCAACCAAACTTCCTTTCATGTTTTAATACCATTATTGTAAAGACTGCAGTTGCTTAATAAGAATATAAGTAACTTATTTGACTTTGATTGTGTGCACTGTGAAGGGGAAAGGACAGGAGAGAGGGTCTCTGAGGAGAGTCACCCAGAGGAAGAACAGAAGACTAAAAGGAACCAAGAGAGGGACCTCTTAGTTTCCCCTTGCGCCTTGCCCCTTTCAAATTAGACCTGGGCCTTCACTGCCCTGGAGAAGTGGATGACATTAATTCTTGACGTTTGAACTTCTAAAGGCTCAGCTCTGGAGAGTTTAAGTGCTATGTAAGGGACTTTCAAGGATAATTTTGACACCATGCAATTTTGGCTTTATAGGGGCTGGCTTTAGAACATGACCCTCTGCCTACATTGGGCCTCCGTTTGAGAAGAGAGATGTATCCCCTCTTTGCCTCCCTTACAGAATCTGTTGCTTTTGAAGATTTCTCAGTGAGAGATTACTTGCCTTTGACAACTTGTTTTGTTGCTTTCAAAGCCCGCTCCTTGAAATTCATATTATTTAACAGTAAATGAAATAAATTTGATTTCCAGAGAAGTGGTTTTTACTCTTTAATGTAACTTTTAATAGCATCTGAACATCTCATTTTTCCAAATGAGAATTTAAAAACTGAATAGTTGACTTAGGTTATTTTTTCACAGGATCTTTCCCACCCCCCACCAAACCATAACATTTTGCTTGACAAACTATATCTCTCATGTACTTCAAGATTCCATGATCCACTTTGAGTAGGAAAGCTTTTAATTGTTTTTTCTACAGAAAAGCCAATTGAAATAACTTAGCTTAATACTTACTTGCAGGTGTTATAAAAAAATAGAACACACCTATTTTCACATTTTAAAGGCAAATGACAGTTTAATGTTAACTCCTGACTGGTAAGATCTGAATATAATTTATTATTTCATCCCAAGAATGATATCAAAAAGGTGCTCAGTGAATGTTTTATTAGTAAGCTTTTGCTAAATCCTGCAGTGGTAACAAATTGATTTCATGGCCTTAGTGAGTACATCAGCTAAGGTCTATTTGTATTTCATGTTATAGGCCTTTGGTATGCCAGTTTAAAACTATGTTCTAGATCACCAGGTTAGGGCTTTCTGCTGGGAGGTGGTGGCAAGAAGAGGGAAGGAGAAAATATTTTTGAACAGTGACTTGTTTTTTTTCTTTTTTCACAGTAATTAATTGAGCAAACAAGTCCCCTTTTTGGGATTGAACTGCATTCTACTCTACCTGTCCTAGAGTCTTTCTTGTTTCCCAAATGTAAGATAATGATAATAGCTGTCATATTTGTTTTCTAGCGTTACCATTAAAAAAATATACCCAAAGTAGGAGACCAAACCAAAAGAAATGTGTTGCCTCACAGATCTGGAGATTGGAAGTCCTAGAACAAGGTGATGGAAAAACTGGTTCCTTCTGTGGCTCTGAAGGACTTTCTCTTCCATGGGGAGCCAGTCACTTCTGGTGGTTTTCTCAGTAGCAATTTTTCTGGTTTTCTGGTGGCAATTTTTTGACATTTTCTGGCTTTATAGATACAATACCCCATCTCTGCTTCCATGTTCCTATCATATTCTCCCTATGTGTATGTCAGTGTTGACATTTTTTTAATATGGAAATAAGTCAGTTAGATAGGATTAGGGTACCATGCTGAATTTAGTATGATCTCATCTTAATTACATCTGCAATGAATTTATTTTGGAATAAGGTGGCATTCTGATGTACTAGGGATTAGGAATTCAACACAAGAATTTTGGGGATAAGTCAATCCTTAACTATCTCAGATGGTGTGTGTCCAAAATAAAACCTAGCCTAGTTCGGTGACATTATTACTAAAGATCACCTTTTTTTTTTGTCTCAAAAGTTTCCCAGTCAATTAAACAGTCACTCCCACAATAATACTTGGACTTAAATAACTATAGAAACAGTTAAAGTGGAAATATTTTAAATGAAATACCTTTAAGTACCAGTTTGTTTGAAATCCTATTATTAACATTTTGGTGTATACACATAATTTTTTAATAAAACTGGAGCAATGCAACAGCACTGTTTTGTAACCTGTATTTTTCCTTAATAATATTTTTGTGCATTTTCTACATGCTTAAAAAATTCTTTGAGAGCATGATTCTTAATGACTGCATAATAGTTCATCATAGCTACCATATAATTTATTTAATGACTTCCTTATCACGGGTCATTTAGGTGGTTTCTAGGAGAAAATGATTTCACAAAGTCATTGCTGGCATATAAAACATCAAATAGCAATTTTAGAAAGATGTGGAAAGAATTTCCCACAGTTCTGAGTAGGTTTCTCATAGCAGTTTAATCAAAGGGTACTCCTCACACACATTTACAAAAGGACTTAAGTGCTCTTTTGTCTAGTTTTTCTTTGGAAAGATAACTCCAAATTTAAAATGGGGCTTCCAAAATTAAATGCTATAGATTGAATCACAAAACTGGCTTTGGTTTATTTTGCAAAAATTTCCTACTGATTTTATTTCTAGTTAATTAAATAGTTTGGACTTCTATTTCTGTAAGACTATCACGGGGAAAATGTACTTTTTTGCAATATCAGAATATCTCTCAGAAAATACTGCTTGCAATTTGCCAAATTCTACTTCCATTTATGCTGGGTTAGAGGGATCCATTTCCAAGGTGACACAATACTGGCCATCATTCCATAGATGTACTTAACATTGATATGTGCCCTGCTAGAAAAAACAGCTACTGAGTGACTCTCATAGGAAAAATGGAAATAAGGGCATGAAGAGGATGGAAGGAATATGGAAAGACTATTTTAATTCCTTAGGTGGGGTGTATGGTCTGGAAATCATCACTGACACATCTAAGGCAGTCTAACATGGTTGATTTATGGGTCATACTTTTGTTATATTATGTATTATATCATCATTGCTCAGTTTTGTGTCTGTCTCCCTGATGGGACTGTGCATTTTCTATAGGAATAGTCTTTTCCTTGCTCATCTTTATAAACCTTGAAATAAAGCTGAACTTGATAAATATCTGGACAACTAAGGATTGATATGGGAATAGGATTGATTTCACTTTTTTTCCAAACAAAATTTGCACTTCTACTTTGTGCTTGTCACTATGCTGGGCATAAAGATAAGATATGATCACTGATATTGGAAAATGTACAGTCTTGTATTGGAGGTAAAATACTAAGGAAATATTTCAATTCAAAAGTGATGCTTCAAGAATAGAGTTGCATGAAAAATGTCAGAGGATTTTTAAAGATGTTAATTTACTGGTGAGTGGGCAAAATATTTTGTAAGAATAGTTTTGTATTTTCATTCATTTATGCATAGATTCATTCATTTAATAGGAGGCTAATTTATTTATTCATCTATTGCTTTATCTGTCTAGAGTCAATTACTTAACATCAGATTTATATCAGGGTAGTATGAAAAACAGTTTGACTATAATCAAGTAGGGCTTAGGAGTGTGTAATAAGGGTAGATCCACAACATGTTAAGTGTTGATGTAGGGGAGTCTATGATATTATAATGGGAATAGTTAGGGGGAAGTTAGGGGGAAGTAAGGGGGAATAGTTCCATTTGTGCATATTATTCATGCCACAAGGGGGATTGAAATCCATCCCAAGCAACGCTCATTAAGCGTCTGCCCTGCCTTGAAGATTTGTTTGACAAGAAAGACTTTTTTTTTTAATTCATAAAATATTTTACATGGGATAGAATTAACTTTGTAAGGAGAGATGTCTGAACAGTAATGGGAGTTCCCTGGAGAAGGTGATTTCTAAGCTGAGACTTGAATCAACTAGACACAGGCAAGTCAATCTTTTAAGTATGTAAGCAAAGCTAGAGTGATGGCAACAGTGAAGATATTTTCAGACATAGGAGCAGCAAAGGCAAAGATTTGGAGTGGAAGACATGGACATTTATCAGATAAATTCTGATAACTAAGACATTTATCAGATAAATTCTGATAACTAAAAGTACGGGAGAGGAAGGAGGAATGGGTAAGGGAATATTGAAAGAGGGAGAAAAATAAGGGGATAACAGAAAGAAGACAAAAGCATAAGATGAAGAATGAAAAGGAGTGAGAGGAAAGTGCAGAGGTTAGGAGATAACGGAAAAGAAACAAGTAAAAGAGAGAAAGGAAGAGGAAGGTGGAGAAAGACAAAAAGAGCAAAATGGGGCAAGAAAGAAACAGCATGAGAGAGAGAGAGAGAGAATGAGACAAAGATACAATACAAAGTGAGACTGAGAGAAACAGAGGCTAGAGAGTGAGGGCTTGTAAATCATGTTGGATTTGCTCTTTCTTCTTTGAAAAATGGGGAGTCACAAGAAGAATTTGAGGAGGGGAACTATAGGACCAGGGGTCTGTGTTGTGTACAACTATCTGCCTGCAGGGTGGAAAATGATTGGTGGACAAGACTGAAAGGGATCTGTTGATTTCCTATACCCGGGTCTTTAATGAGTGCAAGTAGAAAAGGGGCAGGGAGGTAGTCCAGGTAGAGAGAGAACATGCAGGGCAGCATCCTAAATGGGAGCACGTGCTGAATTGGCATTGTATCTGGACAGGGGTGGCAAAACCAGGAGGGAGATTGTTCCTTTCATCTATGTCAGCAAATTTGTAGGCCTAGAACTGCTCATAGTACTCCTTTATTATCCTTTTTACATTTATATGACCAGATGTGATGATTCCTTTTTCATTTTTGATGTTGGTATTTGTAGCTCTCTCTTTTTTTCCTGATAAGTTTGACCAGAGGTTTATCAATTTCATTCATCCCCCCCACCCCCAAAGCAACTTTTGATTTTGTTGATTGGTCTATGGTTTTTTTCTGTTTGAAATTTTATTGATTTCTGCCTTAATGTGTTTTTAATTTTTTTCTCCCACTTGCTTAAATGATTTATAGTTTAGAAGATCTCTCCATTGGCTTTATTGAGATTAGAAGGAAGAATTAGAAGGGAGAAGAGTGGACATAAGAAATCATTTAGGAAGCTATGACAAAGTCCAGGGAACAGATATTGTCTGCTTGAATCTGGATGAGAGAAATGTAGAGAAGCTCTCAAAACATTGTTTTCTAATTTTAAGGTGCAGAAGCAAATTCAACCCCAGGGATATAAGTAGAAAGAGCTTGGAAGAAGAGTGAACAGGCTATGAAACAGGAAGATGTAATCTCAACCACTACTTGTAATCTGTGGAGTGCTGATAATTGGTTAATGACCTACATTATTGAAGGAAAAAAGGTCTGATTCCATGGTATAAATACTCCTTGTGGTGCAAGTGGGCCTGAGTAGGCTCCAGCATTCCACTGTTTCTCACCCTGTGGCATCTCTAGGAATTCCTAGGGAACTAGGAAGAACTAATATGGATAATAGGGATTTTAGATCTTAGTTGCACGTGCTTTCTTCATCATTCTTAGTAGGTTGGCTGGTAGCACACAAAAAATACTATAAGGTAGGGTATAGGCAGAGCTTACTTGTGGCTAGCATATAATTGGTCCTCATTGACTCTTTGTGAATTAAACTGCATTTTACCATACTCCTTCTCTGTCTTTACCCATATGAAACTGTAGTTTTCTCATAGTTGTGACCCTACCATGGTCCCAACACATAAGTGATACTAAACACTTGAGTTACAGTTAGAACCACTCCATGAGATGTCATTGTCATCTTTCTCATTAATGGCTTCCTTATACTTTCATACACTTGTGCTTTCTCTGCTTTGCTTAATGGAATGGCCTGAGAGCCTGGAGACCATCTTACCAACTTGATTTCCATATCTGAGGTCATTAACATGATTTATTGTGAAGCTACAGGAAATTAGTTGCTGAATATTTCAATATGGAGAGGAAATAATGTAATTCCATTGTTACCATAGAGCTACTATCTCTTGGAGTAACTTGTAGCCATAGTAACAAGATAAGGACATTTTCTTAAATGTTTAACTATGACTCTATAATTCATGTGCATTCAAGTCCAGTTGATTCTTGTTATTCATAATTAAATTAATTTTCTGATACATTTGGGGTCTACTCTTGAATAGTGGTTTTCAATTACCTTAATTTTAGAGTATGAGTATATGATTTTATTTAGGCCATTATTGTTAGAACTTGAATAGAACTTCTTTTTGCATAAAAATGGAGCTGAAAGGAAACTTTAGAAATGAGTAAATGTTGTTGAATGAGCCAAATAGTGATGTTGATGACAAATACTGTAGGTAGAAGGGCAAACCCATCTCCAGGTCTCAAGAGTGACACTCATGCTTGTCCACTAAAGGTCCTAAATACAGATATGTGCTATGTTATGTATCTATGGCACTAATGACACTGCACAGTAGTCTATATGGTTTAAGAGTTAACTATTTGCCAGACTACACTCAAAGTGTAGCTTATTTAATCCTCAGGAAAACCCCATATGGCAGGTTCTGTTATCACCTCCATTGTACAGATGTGGAAACTGAAGCATAGAGACATTGCATTTCTTGACTGAAGTCATCTGGTTGATAAATGGCAGGGGTAGGATTTGACTCCATGTAGCCAAATTTCATAGTCCATGACTTTATCCTTGTTCATACTGTCCTCTTAGGTCTACCAGTGAATCACAAAGCATTCTGAGTCCACATGGTGGTGCCCATGTTCTCTCAAACCTCTGTCTGTCATCAGCTCTCTATGTCCCAGAAGGAGTAATGCCTTCAATAGTAACCCAGTATCTGGGCTTTCACATCAATGCCATTTCACTAAAAGTTGTGGCTTATGCCCACATGGATGCTGCACATAGAGCTCAAGTCCCAGATGAGTAAAGGGAGGTCTTGTCTCTCTTTGGTGTGAGAGACCAGTGGAAGGAGAGATAGGTAGGCACACAGAAGTGCACTGTGTGGTGTGTACTCTCCTAGGGAGGACCCCTGGAAAGAAGCTCTCTTCATGTAAAAGTCAAAAACAGCTCAAGCAGATGAAATGATTCTTACTGTGATTTTGGAATTTACTAGAAGAAAGGGATTTTAGGGCAGGTAAAATTGCTGCATATATCTAGAACCACAGGAAGGCTGTGATAAACTGTGGAAGGACAAGATGGTAAAGGATGAGGGTGCAGGACAAGGAGTAAGTCAGAAATGATTTGAAGCTCCATGGAGACACTTAGAATTAAGGAACAGGGACCCTGAGGAATATTAACCAGATACATATACATATATATATATATATTTTTATTTTGTGGACTTTATAGAGAATTTCTAGGTTTCTTCACATGGCATTTGAGCAGAAGTACCTTCTGTCTTTAGACATACAGAGCTTTCCTCACTGTTCCCCTACCAGAGTGGTAGATTTGTTATAGCTGATTACATTATATCGACAACTCATTATCACCTAAACTCCATAGCTTACCTTATAGATTTACTTATAAGAGGCCACTGACAGACAATGCATTGGAGCATGCATGAAAAGGATGTAAGAAAAACAAGTTAGAAAAGTGGGACAATAGTCTCAAACTATTTTATAGTCCCAAACCCACCTCTTAAACTAATATAAACAAAACCAATCATGTGATTGAGTGCAGGTAGTGACATCTTAAAGTGTATGTAGGATTTAACTCCTATGGGTATCTCAAGCCTCATCTTATACCATTTTATGCCCCTCAACCCTCCCATTGGAGTTAAGTTTTATAGTTCTTATTTTTTAATACTTTGAACATATTAATTTTTAAAAAATACCCATGCTCTTTTTGAACATCAAATCCTAATTCTGTCTGGATTGCCTGTGTTTCCAGACAAGTTTGACTTCCCCACCTGCTCCTTCAGTGTGAGATGTTCATGGAAAATCATTCTGGTTAGTGTGACATAAATGGATATATATTTAGATTTCCTGATAAAACCTTATTTTCCCTCGGAGAAGAAAAAAGAACACTTCTACTTTGATACAACGATTTGAGCAGTTGCAGCCATCTTGTAATCATGAGGGAAAGGCCAAAAGAACTGCAGAGATGCTGATTCTGATACACTGCACAGGCAATTTTTGGTTACAATTAGCCTTCTTGCTATTTGAAACAGACAAACCCTTGCACTTTAGCAGACATGAAACATCATCAAACACAACTGTAGGGTCTATCTTGAATATTATTTTATGAGTTACAGTCTGTTTTATTTCCATATTTTGCATCTGTTTAAATTTTCATGTCCTTACAGGGACCTTCTTGGATCAGTTCATATATAGATGGGACCTTCTATAGTGAGTGGGATGTGAGTGATACCCAAAAGGACAGAGCACAAGTCGGTCTACGAGCTGCTGTGTCCCTCAGGTGTGGTATAATAACTCTTCAATAAATACTGAATGAATGAATGAATGAATGAATGGGGGAAAGATCAAAGTCCAGAAGGAATCAAATATCTATCATAGTTCTTCATCTATAGTCATTTCTTCAGAAAATAATAATTAAACAAGTGCAAGCAGCAAGACAAAGCAGACCCCTAATGGCTTGTTTATTTCCATTTGCTGATTTGTGTTGACAAGTCCCTCAGTGTCTGTTGAACAATTAAACCAGTGCAACATAATGACTGCGGTGTTGCTACTAATAATGTCAACATCACCGTGACATGGTGACATGCTGGGACTGCTCCCAGCACTGGGACTTTGTTCATAAGCCCCCTATCTTTCACAACTGCCTGTCCTCTCTGATGGTGATTTTCTCCTTTTCATTAAGGTTGGTGGAGTCATAACTGTTGAATTTCAAGCAATAAAACCATTAGCATTATCAAACCAAATGCTGTTTTGCCCAAAACTGTTGATGGGTGGCTTCTGAGGAGTCAGTGTCACCCCTTCTCAGAGTGTGGGGGGAACAAGGTGTCACAACAGCTCCTGGCTGACAAACAGCTAATCACTGTAAGAGAGCAGGATTGAATGTCCTACTGTTTTGTGCTTCCGCTCCCCGCATGTGGACAAATAAATTGGAGGAACAGCATATGGGTGGAGACGAGAAATTGAATATGATGTTCCTGTGCTTACTCCAGCAAGGGCAGGACTATCACGGGCCATCTGTATGCAAAGCCCATGATGGTGGTGAGGCCAAAGTGGGGTGAAGCCCTGTTCCCATCTCTGTCCCCAGGAATTCTGGGGGCACCTTGGTCTCTGTCCTTCTCCTGTGTCAGATGGGGAAAGCAGATTTTGTTGCTGCTGTTTGCCAGGAGAGAAGCAAAAGAGGATGCTGTTCTGGAAATAGACACCTTTGTGGACGGAGCCCTCAGTTCACAGAAGCTAGGTCCCTGGTCCAGGTAATGAACTTATCTGACAGCTGGAATTCCATGTGATTTTTCAGGGAAATCTAGTGCTGATCAGGGTAGAAATAGACAAATAACAAGCAGGTGATCTCTTTTTGCCTTTCATTTTTCCTCTAGGAAGACCTGGCTATAGTATCACTGATAAAACATTTGTGGGAAATAAGATATTTATCCCATCAGAAAGAATTGTGGTGTGTCTCTGATGATCTGATATTGTAGGTCTCCTATGTGAAGCTGTGAATGGGCCAGAGAGGTCTCACGGTGCTCAGATCTGAGTGTATTGGAGTTCATGTGCTCCATCTCTGCAACTATAATCAGGATATGGAAACTGGGAGACTGGACTACTACTTTGATTTACTTAACTTTTAAAATATTGTAAAGGGTCAATGCTAAATAAAATCAGCATCCTTTGTAAAGTACACTATCATGTTGGTTATATACAGCTCATGTAAAAGTTTATCTTCTTTAGGAAAGGGTGTCAAACCCATGAACAAAAGAATAATACCCAAATAAGTACAAACCTATGTTTGTCCTGATGTGAAAAGCTCTAGAATGACTCAACACCTTTGTAGGTAGGAAAAAAAGAAGGGAAGGTCATGGAATAGACCCCTTGTTATGTGCCCAGCAGAATCGAGCAGATTTCATTTTATCCTCCCTGAAATGTGGACAGTGTGTTTCTAGCCTGGCCTCACAGAAGATACAGAACTAGATGGTTTACGTGATGATCAAACAGCTGGTCACTAGAACAACAGTCCATACAAGTCTGTCTGTCTCATTTCATTTTTCTGAGTCTAGACCACAGGATACTAGACTCCCAATGCATGGCAGTCCAGAGTAGCACATTCCAAGGACTAGTTACACTTATTAGAAACAGGTAGAGGGACAGCAGGGAAGAAACAGCAAGCAAAGCGACTGAGAAAGCCAAGGATTGGAGAAATGATAAAACATTAAAGAACACACTTCATATAGGAAGTGCATGATCCTTCCAATACTCCTCAGTCGCAGCAGGTTTCACACAGTTCTATCTGAATAGTCATAATGATAAATGACACTTTCCTATTAATAAACAGATATGCTAATAAGACAGGGCACTACTGCATAAAGCAGGACACAAATACCAGCATCTAAGAGATTCACTCTTGTGAAAAGTTTCTGCCTGGGTTATCTATAATATTTACCTACAAGGAGTCAGTCTCTCCACAAAACTAAAAATAGGAAGTGTCACCCCACAACACAAAATGTACTTTACATAACATGTTATATAACATAAGTTACATAATGTGTATAAATACTCATATATTGCGTTTAAATTTCTGAAACTTTCTCCAGATATCTCCTTTCTTCTACCAAATCCATCATTTTAACCATCTAACAATAACTGGGTTGATGAAGGTTTTCCTGCTTTTATTAATCCCAAACTTAGCAGCTCTCATTCTGCATATAAAAGAACACATACCTGCAGGTAGAGGTAAAGATATATCCTTAATGTTAACCCCTTGTGAGGAAACTACTGGAGTAAATCTTTTTTTGACAATTCATTCACCTTTCTCCATTCAGCAAAGACTTATTGAGAGTCTAGTCTGTGTCAGAAATAGAATCAGGGGTAAAATAGGGACAATATCAGAAAATGACCAATATAGAAATCACGCTCTCCAAATGAGCCTGTTGGAGTTACTTAATCACTCTCCTCAAACAAAAGGGGGTTATGCAGATGCGGTGCTTGCCCTGATACAGTTACTGGTGGTTTTTTGGGGGGTAGCTCTTCCCATTCAAAAGCTGTGTTCTGTCATGTACTCTGTTCCTGGAGGACACTGAGGTCATCAGCTGAACTGACCATCCTCTAAGAAT
Source organism: Uropsilus gracilis (assembly GCA_004024945.1). Classification (NCBI taxonomy): domain Eukaryota; kingdom Metazoa; phylum Chordata; class Mammalia; order Eulipotyphla; family Talpidae; genus Uropsilus; species Uropsilus gracilis. Next base: position 80,685 of record PVHY01004601.1, read on the forward strand.
ACTGTTAAGAGCTTTCTAGGATCACCTTAGAAATGGTCCCAGGGATGACAAATACCCTGATACCAGTCATGGTGACTTTATTCTGAGACTCCTCAAGACCTGGACTTTGTCCCCAGGTTGTGGGCAGCCATTCTTAGGACATAAAAAGTCAGAACAAGACTAGGCAAAGGTAAAAGACATTAGAGTAAGAAGCAGGAGATGAAGACTTCTCCCATATTTTGACCATGGATAAATCGTTTTCCATCCTATCTACACAGTTAGGTGCTTGGACAAGGTCATTTCCAGGGTCACTTCTAGCTATAATATTTTATGATCTCTTTGGATTGAGCAAGAAAGGATTAAAATATCAATCAATACTGATCAATATAAATCTGACTTAACAGCAGCAAGGGTTTCCACAAGGACAAGGACTAGAGAACACTAGGAATCCTCTCACAAGGACAAGGACTAGAGAATACTTCTGATGCTCAGTGATGTACTGGGGGCTACCAGTGAGGCTGGATGTGTGAATTGTCTGTTCAGAAATTGCATGTCAGCAGGCCAGGACTCTTGACCATTTGACATGTAGCAAATCTTTCTGTGTTGCTAGGAGTCCTTGACACCATAAGTATTGGGTAATTCTATCTTCAGGTGGCAGAAACCAGGGGAAGAAACAAAAATCATGAGCATTCTTCAGTCATTTCCTATTATTTTTGAATGATATTAAGAATATTATTTTTGAATATTATATTAAGAATATTATTTTTTGATAATATTTTTCTTAATTTAATATTAAGAATTTTTGCATGATGGCTTCTTACTAACAATATTTTTATGAGAGAACAGGAGAAGTTGAGCTCTTGGTGTCCCATCTGAGAAGGGAAGGTTGAGATTGAATGCCACCACTGTCCACCATCAGGAAGAGTCTGTATAGAGCTATCGTAACCAAGTTGCATCCATGGATTTTGACCATGGATGGTAGATCTATCATTATTATTAATATTGTTCTTGTTATTATCCATCCCACCTAATAATAAAGGGTGATTGTTATGTGAAGTAATTTACCCCAGCAGAGGACCAAGAAACTGGAATGGTTAATATTAGATATTTCTTAATGGCAATCTGTTAAGAAAAAAAGAGACCTTATTAGAACATCCTTTGAGTTGCTGTCTATTTCTTGAGGTCCTAATATTTTCATTTTTTGACTTATAAAATAGCTGATTAGATGAAATTAAAGCCCACTGGGATGTCTGCCTGGTTGTGGCCACGAAGTCCCATAAAACTGGCACAAGAACAGACTCACTCTCAGGTTCTGGGGTGAGAAGAAGGAAGTTCTAATGGAGCTTGAATCCTTTCATTGAAGCCCATAAGCCTGGACAAGGATTGATGTCATGAGGACTGACAGAGATAGACAGCCAGTAACTTCCTCCACTTCCAGTTCTGACTCAAGATAACAAGTTCCAGTGCAACCCAAAGACACGGACCAGGCCTCTGTCCCGACTGATAATGATAGCTGACCCTCCCGAGGAGCAAGGGGACTGAAGATATTTTTCTTTAGTGGAAAGTGAATAAATATGGCTACTTTTCCCCATAATTCATTAAAGAGTCAGACTAATGGATTTAAACTTAAATTTCAGTTCTATACATGCCCCCTTGGCGACTGCTTGGCACAATCTACTAAAACTGACCTAGCATGCGGTTAGGTCTCTAAAAGAAATACTCATGTATAGTCACTCAAAGGCATGGACAAGTATGTTACTGCAGCATCATCAGTGGTAGAAAGGACATAGGGTGTTGCATTCAGAAAGGAGATCACTGTACATCTCTGATTCAACACATTTGTCTAAGTGTATTGATGACTCTCACACTTATACAGCTGAACACGACTTTAAAAAAGCCAAACACAAAATACATGCTGCATGATTCCATTTATATTATGTACAAAATGGTGAAACTAGTTAATGGTGGTAGAGGCCAGTGTTGGTAGCATTTCGAATATGGAGTATTCCTGGAAGGAAGGTGACACCAAGGGACCCGGGGGACTGTAGAACCCCATGTTGTGATCTGAGTGCTGATTTCATGGGATCTGTTCTCTGTAAACATTATTGAGCTGTACACTCAGGATTGTGTGCTTTTTGTGCCTATATATTACAATGCAGTGAAGAGTTTTCAAAATTCCAGTCTTACCACTTTGAGTCATTGAGGACTCCACTATCACTTGGGCTGCTCCTTGGGAAAGGTCTTTGCATTAGCAATGGTCCACACATATCACCAAGCCCTATTTGTACCTCCTCACAGAGGACAATTTGTAGTGACAGACAGGAAACCACAAAAATGAGACTTTTTTTAATGATGAGATAGAAAATGTGAGTGAGCATGGCTGAACCAGGTGTGTGGGCTGTTACCTCCGCCTTCCCCAGCCACCTTGTGGTACAGTGGCTTGGGGATGGCCCCAGCTGCTCCCCGCTCCCCTGGCATGCTGCAGGGCCCCCACTACCTTGCACTCCCACTTTAGGGGGTGAGGAAAGCCACAGAGACGGGCAGTAGCCACATAACGAAACAGACCAATCATCTCCCAGGGCCTGTATTGATCAAAAAAACAGGGGCACAAACTTTGGCTAGGAGAAATGCTCCTAATGCCAGCAATGAGGACTGTGAAACAAAGAAGGAGCAAAATATGACAGAAGATGGGCTGGAGCAGCTAACCAGAAAGGAGGAGGTACTGAAAGAACACAATCATGTGAGAACTGGTGGCCAGCAGCAAAAAGACACTTGGAAAACTAAGCCCAGGCCACTGTGTCCCAGGAAACTGTCCACACCGGACAAAAGGACATTGCTATAGGAAAGAAGAGGAAGAACCCAAGGGATTAAAAATTAAACAATAAAAGGCAGTAAAAGAAGAGATGGAGAGACCAGGGAGGTGGGTTGGGAGGGGGAGGAATACCCGATAGGCAAATGTAAACAAAACTTATTCAATAAAAATGTATATTATTAAAAAAAAGGAAAAAAAAGAAGGAAAATGTGAGTAAGGAACCATGGGTAGAAGTTAAAGGCTTCAGGACTTCTGTTATGTTCCCAAGAATGTATGGAATATTTATATCCAATTGGTCATATACTTCTATCCACTTCGGGACTGAGACTACACAGTCCCAGATGTCAGTTACACCCATCATGGAACAGAGAGAAATAGTAGACCTAGTAGACCTAGGAACAAGGGTGGGGAGCTGGTGCCATCAGATTAAGCATAGCTGATGCAGAAATGAACAAAGGAATTCATCTGGACAGGGGTACTAGGGACAGGAGTCTATCCCAAGCTTGCTGTTTCCCTGAGCTGTGCCATTAAAACAGCTCTTGTGGTTGACTTTAAGTTTCCTAAAAGACACAACTCCCTATCTGCACTCTACGTGTGTGCATGTACATGTGCACATGCATGCCTACACACAGAGATACATGTAAAGGTTTATAAGTGGTGATCATATGACAATGTGACTTACAGGTGGCCAGAGGGAAACAGCTACCCACCATTCCTGGGGGAGAGTATGCAAGGTTTTTTACCCAGTTCTGTGTCAAGAACACTCATTAGTAAGCAAACCAGGTGGCATCTTTCTCACAATAATGTTTGAAGTGCAACCAAAAAGGTGTATCAGGTAACAGGGAAGCAGTCTGTCCACGGACCTCTATAGACCTGTAGCCCCCACATCAAGAACTGCTGAAACAAAGCTGTTGAGCCAAGCCATGCAGTTACCAAAAAGATATCAAAGATAAACAGTTGAGGACATGAAGCATGTTTCTGAGGCCTTCAGTGGAGAGAGAATCATGAGTTCCAGATGTTCATGTACGGGCATGTGCATGTTTAGGGCAGAGTGTCTCAGAGTTTGGTCACACAATGGGAGGGTATCAGAGCAGTAGGGTGCTGGTTATAATATTGGCTTCCTGGTCTCTCTCAGACTTCTGGGACTGCAGGCTTCTGGGCATGAGGCCTGGAAGTCAGTATCACAGATTTGCATGCACTGTGAAGATTGAAGATCTCTGCCCAGGGTATCCACGGTGGTTATATGACGGTGGGATTCAGAGATATTTTTATATTATTATCTTGAAGTGTTTTTCTTTAAAGTTTTTACAATGAACATCCATTACTTGTATAATGAGGGGGGAAAGTTATTTAAAAAATAAAAGAATTATTCTGTTAGGCATGATTTCCAGATGCAAATAACAAAATAAAAGCACCACTTGTGAGAAATTTCAAGTTGTCAAAATAAATGAGTTAAAAATTGAGCAACACAGAGTCTGTGAATTGTGGATACTAATGCAGAGCCAAACATCCACATTCAAGGTAGAAATTACTATGAAGAAGTGCATTTAGAATGAAGCTGAGGCTGGAATGGCCAGCAGTGAACACAGCTGTTACATATTTCTGAGCTGGCGGAGAGTAAAAGATTTCAAATCCACGGTGAGGAAGGACTAAACTAAACACCTCCACAAGGAAAAGGCAGGGTTTTTATTCAAGCTTGGAAAGACACGGGGAAGGGAATCTGTCTCTGGCCTTCCCACCAACTTCATGCTGGGGGCAAGTGAATCAATTCCCTAAGAAAGGGCTCTCCACCTAGTCTAATCATCCCACTCTATACCACGTACACTAGATCCATTACCACTGGGGGAAGTTCTCCCCTATTTCCAAGAAAATCAGTACAGCAATCTTAGGGAAGAGTCACCCTGGGAGAGGAAGATAGAGCAGTCCTAGTTTTATAAAAGGTCCCATAGCTCAGTAGTGTGGGGGGGGGAGCGGCTTTCTCCAGCACTCTACAGAGATACAATGTGTACAACTGGGGTCAGACCTCACTCTACCTCCTTCTGTTAAAACCCTGGTTGACTTTCTTGTTTCTGCTTATCCTGCAAGAACAGCAGGGTGGGCTTGCAAGAGTAAAACAATGGGACAAGAAAACTGCTACCCATTGTAAATGAGGAAAAAGCAACTTTTTTATAAGTTGGCAGTTGTGTTTAAGAGTGAAAGCACTGAAGAGTCACCTTGAGAGTGGCTTCTCAATATGCTATGGAAAAATAGCATAGGAAGGTAGAACTGAGCTTCCTGGCTCATGGATACATTGATGGCATTAAGAAGCATCGACTGCTTGGTCTAGTTGCTTAATCAAACCATGATTCAGCAGAAAGCAATGAATTAGGTGTTGGCAATTTGGATTTTTTAAGTATATTTTCTTTGTTCTTCAAGCCCAACCCTTCATCTTTGAGGAGACCTACTTGAGAGTTTTGCCTCCAGGCTCCTATCAGGTGACCTTGCATTATATTACTTTTCTCAAAAAGTTGGTGGCAGGCATTGACTTCTGTGCCTCTGGGTAGTGGGTCCAAGTTTGCAACACTGTCCCCATCTTATGTTCACTCACTGATATAACCTAGTCCCCCATTTAGAGCTCTTGAGACTAGTCTGCACTCCAGTCCTCTGAAACTCTCTTGCCCAGGAACTCTTCATTGACCCTCTAGATATGCTCACCGACTCTATCCAGGGTGCCCTGCTCCAACTTCTCTCAACCTTTAGCTATGATGAGAGTGTGGCCCACTGAAATGAGACTAATCTTCCTAAATACTGATCTGATCAGGTTATGCTCAGTTTATAACTGTGACCTATAGAATAAAATTATTCAACAATCAAATAGGAAACTCATGCCATTTACAGCAACATGGATAGAGCTGGAAGGTAAAATGCTCAGTAAAATAAGTCAGAAGGAAAAAGAAAAAAAATCACTTATAAGAGGAACATATGGAAACTAAACAAAGGGTCAAATTAAAAAAGAGAAAAAACTTTAAGGCAAATTATAGATTTGACACATACAAGAGGGGAGGGGGGATCAGAACAGGGGAGGGAAGAGCATAAGGGTCTATGATGACAGTTCATGGGTGATGTGATGGTGGGAGATTTATGGGGGTTACATCTGAGGGAAGAAATCAAATATTGTATGAAAATGAACAACAATGTAAGAAGACAAAAAAGTTTAATCAGTAATAATAATAGTAAAACCCTAAAACCGTTTCTGTGGTTATCTTCTTACCCTTGATTATTTCTCTGATTTTGTTTGTGAAGCACTTCCTTGCACCTTAAGTATATTTAGTTGTTCTCAGCTCTCTGAACACACCATCCTCCCTCTCATTTCTCCACTTTGGGTCATGTCCTTCCCCTGCCTGGAGAAGCCTTCCTTCCCATCCCACATTCAACACTACCTACTTCCTCTGTTTTCTGCACTTCTCCATACTTACATATAAGGTTGTCAGAGTGCTTACCTGCCTGTTTAGGGGACTGTCACCCCACTTTACAGGGGACCCACAAGTGGTGGCCAACACAGTGCCCATCACATAGCAGCTGCTTGATGGATATTGCTGACTGCCCTCGTTCTAAGCCAGGAAGGATGGCTGCCTGCCTAAGAGGCTTAAACAAAGACTTTTTCATTTCCAAATACCCAGTGCTACAGGAGACACCAGTAGCTCTGATGAAACACTCATGGATGGGAGCGTTCACACTTGAAACTCAGGGTCCTCAGATCCATGACTGTTAGGAGTTGTGTGTGGAATGAAGAAGAAATTGAGATGGAAGAGATGGATAGCGATCTCTAAGGCTAGCCCACAGAACAGGAATCCGTGGAAGCATGTTTGGGTTTAACTTTAATGAAATTGAGAAACCATTTATATACCTCAGCAAGGAAAAGTCACAATGATGTAATGAGGAAGTAGCAAAGCGTATGTGACATCAGCAGGCAGGATGCGCGATAGGAGGAGAATTTACCTTTGGGGGCAACAGTCATTACTAATAGGTCATACGTCTTTTGGAACACTTCAAAGAGGTTAGGAAGCTGGGTTACAGGTGAGATGTGCTATAGACCACCCTCTAGTGTGAGATAGGAGAGAGATAGGAGTTGTTCCTCTTATTGAAGTTCCATCTCTCTACCTGCTTCCACGTTCCACATTTTTTTTTTAACTTTTAAAAAGACTTATGAGACTTTAGGAGGAAGAGAATAATACTTGTTAGTATAATAGTATTAATTAACATTTTATAAATTAAATGAACTTTTCAATTTAAAGGGTTAAATGAAGATAAAATTAAGCAGGTTTAAGGATGTAATTGTTTTAAAACAATTTGTATAGAGTTTAGTTTTTTTTTGGCAATGAGTTAGTTTTATATTGTAGGTGATGTTTGTTGGCTAATTTTTGAATTATAGATGATACTTTTATTGTATTTGTTGAGATGTTTAGCTGCTTGGATGTTAGCATGATAGGAGATTGTTGTAATAGCGGCTGCTAGGGCAATGAGCACAGATATAAATAACATCAAGGTTGTGAAGAATGTTTATTGGTGCTTTAGCAAGCAGGCTATTTATGATGAGCTTTGGATAAACATTTGACTATGGTTTATTAAGATGAATTGAAATTAAAATTTGTTAATAGGGAATACACAAAAGAAGGTGAATGTGTTTACTTTTGAAAGAATTTTGATATGAGGTGATAAAACTTTATTTTAAAAGTAGTGGTTATATAAAAAGTAGCATTATAGATTTACTATGTATAAGGTGGATGTACATAAGTTAGTATTGGCACATTGCTATTAGCTTTTTGTTGTATATGAAGGGTATATTTATTTTTTGATTTTTTGTAGTAAAATTGTTATAAATTATTAATGGTTTTAAGCTTTATACAGAGCATGTGAGGTGCTAGTAGATTTGTTGCAAGGCTTTGAAAAGTTTAGATTGTTAGTGGAGCTGGAATGAGAACTTTGGGGAAATGGATATTTTTAATTTTTTAGAATTGTGAGGTTTTTGGGTTGTGAGATGAGTTTATCTAGGGATGCATTTTTGTTATGTTAGCTTTGTATCTGGGGAGGAATGACAAGTGTTTTATTTTTGCTATAAGCTTTACTTTTTTATTACCTATGTTTTTAACTGAAATTACATGTTATTACTTTTATTTAGCAAGTTTTTACTAAAAGAATGAAGTTTTTGTTATTATTTTTGTAGGACTTGTGAAAAATTTAGGTGAAGGAAACAAATTTTTTTTTAATATTGAATTTGATATTTTGAGGTACAATATAAATTGTATTAGACATATTTTTGTACTTTTAGTTTGTAAAATTATATATATATTTTTTTATTTTTTGGACTTGGTTAATTAACTTTTTTACTGTTTTTTATGTGACCGGGATTCGAGGTTTGTGTATTTTTTTGTTATTTTGGAATTAGGTTTGACTAGAGGGTGGGGTTGTTGTTTGTTTTTTGTAATGAGATAAATAGAAGCTTTTTTTTACTTATAATTTTTTGATAGGTTTTTTTGCGTTGACATCTGGGTTTGCTTAATATTTTGTTTCTTTTGATGAAATTTTAGTAAAATGAGTTTTTATGGAAGTTTTGTTTCATGGACCTTTGGGAAATGTTAATGTTTAGTAATATTTTTGTAAGAGTGATAAGGAGATTTTAACTAGAGATTGGTTTATTTTTTTATATTTAAGTAACTTACTTTTTATTTAATTAGTAGAAGTATTTTTATATTTTTAATTGTTTATTAGTTAGCATAAAGTTGAGCTGAGTTAAAATGTTTTGATTTTATAAATTTTTTACACTTGTTATATTATAAATTTGTTTATTTTTGTTTTTATTTAGAATTTTTAAAAATGGTAACAATTTTTTGTTAATTTTTAACATTGTTAGAATAACTTTATATTTTAATTTTATTTAATTGTTTGGGGCCATTTTTTAATAGGTTATAGTTATAGCTACAGGTGTGGAAGACAGACATATTTATAACAGTGTTTAATAATTTTTTAAAACATACTTTTTATAATTAATTGTAAGAGGTTTTTTTTTGAAGCTTTTTTATTTGAAATTTTTTGAATTGGTTTTTATACACTATTTTTTGTTTGGGGATGGGAAGTAGCTGGTGGGTTAGAGTTGGTAGCTAAGATAACTGTTTTTTTATGGAAGTTATATTTGGACAGCATAGCTTTACTTTTATTTTTATAATTACAATTAATTTTGTTATTAATTTTTGAAGGGTGGTGTTACTTTTGCTGGTAATTAAGTTAGAATGTTTTTGGAGAAATTAAGTTACTTTTTTAGTTTAAATGGCTTTTAGTAGTTTTTTAGGGAATATTATAATTTACTTAATGGTTGTAGATTAATGTTAATACTATGACATTTGAAAGCACTTATGACTTTAGTTAGTATTTACTTTTTAACAAATTGACATAATTATTAAAGGATTAGTTATTTTATATTTTTATTTTGCTTTATTACTTTGTTTAATTGGGTGTAGAACTTTCCACGGGTCTCACTGAGACCTTGTTGCTCAGATTTTAAAATGCTTTTTGTGGCTTATTTTTATCTGGAGTGCACGGTGAGTTGCTGGCACACTGTTTTACCTGATTGAAATGGACTTGATTTTTAGATGTTTTACTGGTTGGGTTACTCTACTCACCTACTTTAAACAATATTTTTTGGTATTTGCTAGAAATTATTTTTAATAGTTTTTGCTTTTTGCTGGTTTTAGCAGTTACTGCACTTTACTCGTTTTTATTAGACGTTGATGTGATAAGGCTGTTTACTTAGAGCTTTTTCTTTTTTTAGAAGGAGAAGCTGCTTAGCAAAATTTTTAGACTATGTGACTTTAGACTGACTATTTTGTTAACAATTTTATTGGCACTGGGTAGTTTTTTATGTTAATTTTAGATGCTAGAGATTTTAAGCAGTAAGTCCCAAGTAACAAACTAAGGCAAACCTTGACTCATTATTTTATAACCTTTTTATTTTATATATATATATATTTTTTTTTTTTTTTGAGAGTCTTTTTATGCTTACCAGTTTTGGAGCACCTCGTAGGCTATTTTGGTTACTTTAGGTTAGGTTTTTTGTTTTGTTTTGTTTTGTTTACTGGTTATGGGCAGCTGTGGCTTTTTTAGCTTATTATTATTATTATTATTATTATTATTATTATTATTATTATTATAGCTTAAGTAAGCAAAGGGGGCTGTTTATCTCTTAGAAAAGAAATGAGGACTTGACAGGCTAGTTAAGAGTAAAAAGTTACACATATGAGTTTTTATCAGTTGGGCCACACATTGGAGTTGCGTATGGAATGAAGAAGAAATTGAGATGGAAGAGAGGGGTAGCGATCTGTGAGGCTAGCCCACAGAACGGGGAGCCTGGGAAGCATGTTCAGGTTCAACTTTAATGAAACTGAGAAACCCCTTATATACCTCAGCAAGGAAAAGTTACAATGATGTAATGAGGAAGCAGCAAAGCGTACGTGACATGCAGCAGGCAGGATGCGGGGATGCATGAAAACAGGAGAATTTACCTGTGGGAGCAACAGTCATTACTAATAGGTCATATGTCTTTTGAGACGTTTTAAAGAGGTTGGGAAGCTGGGTTACAGGTAAGAGATATGCTATCGACCACCCTCTCATGTGCCAGAGGGGGCTAGAGAGATAGGAGGTGTTCCTCTTACCTAAAGCTCCATCTCTCTACCTGCTTCTACATTCCACACATGACCTCCCCCATTACTGCTTTCAGCAAAAGTCAAGCTGACAGCCATTGTCACCCAGAACCCAGGCCCACATGGAGGTTCCTAACACCCCACTAAGAAGATAGGGTTGGTTGTATGATAGAAAAGGAAACACAGGTGAGGTTTTCATTCATTCCTTCCACTCTTCAGAAAACTCTCCACTGGCCTGTTTCTGCTCTGCCCCAATCCTCTTCAAAGCTGGGACTTGAAGTCTGACCTTGAAAAGGCCAATCCACTCCCCACTGTGGCCTGGACCTTGCTACTTCATACCCCTTATCGACTGAGTCAGCTGCGGTCTCCCCGCTGAGAAAAACAAGCAGTGATATCTCTTAATTACACCGAAGTTGGCCTTTTCTGCTTTCACTTTTGTTCTTTCTGGCTCCTTTGAACAGGGTTGTCAGCAGAGATACCAACAAAAAATGTGTTGTCTGAAGCGAGACAGTGACTTTCCTCGCCCTGTGAAGAAAGCTGTTTTCTGCTTGTCAACACATGGCCCATTTGTTAAATCAAGACATGACCTCCAGCCTTGGCTCAGTGCACAAACACGTGCGTCAAATAAATGTTTGTGAGGTTAACCTCATTTCTCCTCACTTCACAGAGAATTTTATCTCCCCTTTCCTCATTTTCCAGGTGGAATTGGGATAATTACCATGGAATTTGCCAGCCTTCTGTGACTGATTCAGGGTTTTTGTGTGAAGAAGAGCACAAGTGGCTGAGAGGAAGGAGCAAGGTTTTGACTGACCTGCTTCTACTTTGCACAGGATGTGTGACTTCGGGCAAGTTATTTCATGAGATGTTAGGAGCAGAGTTATCCAAACTTGACCCTCTGTGCTATTCTGAACAAGGAATGAGAACTTTTGGGTGGATCAGTGGATGGGTGAGCCAGTTCTCCAAGCTGGAGGGTCCATTCCAGCATAGCTACCTATGGGAACAGTGCAACTCATTCACTTTCACCTCCCAGTGGTGTGCGGGAGCTGGTCCCAAGAGCTTCATGAAAGACAATTGTAAAATAATAGAAACATTTTCAAGTTGGCAACTAGAAATTTCCTCCAATAATGCTATATGATTATTTACACCAAAGAAAGTAGCAAGCACTAAAACTCAGGGTTCCCTTGTCCACAAAGGGCCACTTTGTTTTTTTTT